>CM028118.1:17358800-17369313 GCA_016170025.1 Anopheles vaneedeni | reverse complement strand
GCATTAGCTAAAGAGAACATGAGCTGAACAGAATTAGGATCATACCGATAACTATCGATACATTTTTTGCTTTCCTACCGATAACTAGGAAAACAATCTGGTCACACTGGTACGAGACCTCATTCCTCTACAGACTTTGATCGTGTGAGTTTTTGCATGGTTTTTTTCTGTTTGAATATCGCAATATTTTCACAGGGCGATCTTTCTGAAACTGTCATCAAAACGTCATACGGAATCATAATAAGCGTGTAAACCGCGGTAAATGTTATTTACCGGCTGTAATTTATCCGGAAATCCACAGTAAATTTAGGATATACGAAACCTTGCCAGATTTACGAACATCCAAAGAGAACGAATTTAACAGAATTAAACTTTCTACTAAAAGATTTTTTGTAAACTTTTGCCGAACCATGGTGAGTGTGCCTTTTGGATCGAAGCGTCTATTTCGACACCATGAAAAAGAATACGCTTCCAATACGATTTGATTTTAAGACGTCTACACATCCACACCTCTATAGTTACATGTAAATACCGAACGAAAAATGCCTGACTTCCACGGTGTTCGGTATCAGATTATGAGTGGAGATTTTGCCTTTATGATCGCACTAGAGGATCCTGCCGGAACGGCATTGTACGATCATATACGTACAATACGGTCAAAGTCTAGGAAAAAAACAAATCGAAAAATGCCGATGTAAATTGTTATTGTTTGGCTTGAATTTGAAAACAAAGCTGCAAAAAAGTGACTAGCGGTGGCAGTTACAGTCACAAGTATAAAGATGAATGCAAATACGATTTGTTCCTAAAGCGTCCACACAGAGCGTCACATCATACATGTAAGTACCGGAGGAGAAATGTTTGCCCTTCATTGCGTTTGGTATCAGATTAGGGTTTTCAATGATCTTTTGTACATTCTGAATGTTTCAGGTGAATGGTGATTTAGCCTTTTTGATCGTACTGGAGGATCCTGCTGGAATCGCATCGGAGGATCAGATCAGCTACGGGTACTGTCAGAGTTCGGCCAAAAATCGAATCCAATAATGATGATGTAAATCTTTGTTGTTTGGCTTCAAATTAAAAACAAATTATGCTGAAAACCGAATACCGATGGCAATCACAGCCACAAGCATTACGGCCAATGCAAACACGATTTGTTCCTACAGCGCCCACACATAGCGTCACTTCATTATCGTTACATGTAAGTACCGGAGGAGAAATGTTTGCCCTCCACGGTGTTTGGTATCAGATTAGGGTTTACAATGATCTTTTGTGCATTGCGAATGTTTCAGGTGAATGGTGATTTAGCCTTTGTGATCGTACTGGAGGATCCTGCTGGAATCGCATCGGAGAATCAGATCAGCTACGTGTACTGTCAGAGTTCGGGCAAAAATTGGATCCAATAATGATGATGTAAATCTTCGTTGTTTGGCTTCAGTTTAGTAACAAAATGTGCTGCAAAACGAATACCGATGGCAATGACAGTCACAAGAATTACGGTCAACGCAAATTATTTTTTTTCCTAAAACGTGAATGTGTTCGCACATAGCGTCCCTTCATTACCGTTCCATGTAAGTATGGGTGAAGGAAAGGTTTCCCTAGCATGGTATTCCGTATCAGATAGCGGTTTGTAATTATATTATGTACGTTCAATATGTTACAGGAGGATGCTGGCTTTGTGTTCACAATGGTGAATCCTGCTGAAAAAGAAAGTAATAACACACAGTACTGCTATCAACCGCCACGAGTATCATCGGTTACATTCAATCTACGGTTTGCTGACAATCTACGTACCCGATGCTGATGATGATCGATCGACGGAACGACACTTGTATAGGGTATGTTATTTATTATTTTTCGGCTAATGTATTGTTGGATAAAAGCCAAAACAATTATTTAATGGTTATATCATGCCAAGTTAATGATAGGTTCGAGTGAAATCATATTGAGGCAATAAGCTACCAGAATAATTTTAACACAACTGTTGAAAAATTGAAGGAAGCTCTTAGAACCTCCTATGTACCTGAGCTAGGAAAATTAATAGGAAAACATGTGTTAAACGTTAACTTGCAACTTTTATTTGCATCCTGAATAAGCAATTAAGCTGAATCTTCAGTGTATAGGAGAAAGAATGAATTAATTTGTAACATTAAATTTTACAAATAGATTTTCTGTGTTCATACGTTTTTTTCCCTATCGGTAACATTAAAACGTTATGAAAAAAGTTCTGCTAAAGGTTGAGAGCAAATCTGTTTCAACCGTGATTTCAAGAGAAGAAAGCTTAGACAGGATATTAGCGTAGTTCAGTGAATCATTTGATCTTTTTCATAATTTATTGAATGACAACAAACTGTATAACAAGTCGATTGATTTGCTGTCTAAAAAGCTTTAGAGTTGTTGCAGACAGACTGCATTTGTTAATGTATGATGCAATGAAGAGTACTTGACCTAAACAAATTAGTTGACCAAACAAATTCTGTGAAAATCGAGAGTTTCTCAAAAGACCTGTTACGCCTTAACTAATATAACATCATTAAACCTCATCAGTCAGACGAGACGTCGGAAAATCGATAAAAAGAAAACAACTTGTGATAATCATTTTAGACGTTCCTTATATGTTCTCATACACGTCAGTTTTTTAAACACAATGGAAACAGTATGATGATCGGAACTATTAGGCCCTTTTCTTGCTTATTCCGGAAGAATAGAAACAAACATTTAAAAACAGTGTTGATTCTTGACTGTTTTGATAAGATATCTTCACACAACTAAAATGTGATATTGCACAGTAGAAACACCTTTAACAACTGTAGCATGAAGTATTTAAAACCATTTGCATGGGATACTGCAACACTATTGCTTAAGAAATTTCTTCTGAATTTTGTTGAGTATTACAAAACGTGTGATGTAGATCACTGCATCAATATGTTGATTGAACTGAAATAGTGATATTGAATTTCATTTTGGCTTGCAAAAGTCGCCAAATACTGGATCACCGTCGTCAGGCAAGGATAGCGTTTTGTGGATAATCATATAAACTTTTAACTTCTGTAAACTGTGCTACATGCATACGGTATAGTTGCTTAACATCGACTGTTTTCTGTGAAGAGATATTTCCTTTTATCGATGTTTTCGATTTTTTAAAATAATCGAACGTTCCCTTATAGGTTCGTCGTCGGCATATACGTTCACCTAATCGAATCACGACGACCTGATCGCAACGAATACCTTTAAATCTGGCGATGAGAGGATTTATGTAAAATAAGAACATGTGCAATGTAGTGACTGTANCGAACGTTCCCTTATAGGTTCGTCGTCGGCATATACGTTCACCTAATCGAATCACGACGACCTGATCGCAACGAATACCTTTAAATCTGGCGATGAGAGGATTTATGTAAAATAAGAACATGTGCAATGTAGTGACTGTAAAGCACGATCTTTTCTTTCACGAACAAAACACGAGATCGGACATCTGCTTCGCTTGACAGCTATTATTCAACTGACTCTTTATTCTCTCATACTTATACTCAACCCTGCACAACTGACTCTTTAGTCTCTCATGCTTATACTCGACCCTACATGCCAGAATAAGGAATCGCTCTGTCTGAATGCCCTGTGTGTATTTGTTGTCTGACTCCATCGTCATCACTCCGCCATCATCAGAAATCAGTTTATCTTTCACGATTTCTGAATGAACGAGATCTCTGAATGCGTTCCATATTCTGTTTTGACTATATACGTTTTAATTTTTCTTCTGATAACTTTGTAAGGTCCCTCATACGACTGTGGTTTTACGGCATCAACTCGTACAAATACGCGGCTGCATGTGGCAAAATCTTTCTGGATATAGAAATGTATGTTGGTGTTGTGGTTGCTTTGCTGCATCGATCACAATTTTGGCATGATTTGCTTGAGGATGGTAACGTATTCTGGAGTTGGTCTCGTCTCTTTGCAAGGAGTGAAAAACTCGCCGGGCAATCTTATAGTAGTTCCATATGTGAGTTCTGCGCATGTGGCTTGTAGGTCTTCTTTTAAAGTTGATCGCATTCCAAGAAGAATGATCGGTAGAGATTCTGTTCATGTTTTACTCGAATTGCACATAACGGCTGCTTTCAGTTGACGATGTAGTCTTTCTACATTTTTTGTCCGTTTGGTTTTATGTACGTTTTGTCCGTTGGTCTGTGAATGGTATGGCGTGGTCCGGATGTGATTAATACCGAGTTGTTTTGATAGCTTTGCGAATAGTTCCTTATCAAAAGGAAATTGTAAAATTTCTACGCAGGCCTAGTTTAACGACCAGTCTTTTGATTCCATATGTATGTATTATGCTTTCGTTTTGCGGCGAAAAGTGTGCGAGGCGACGGTTGTTGTCGTTCACGTGCATTTGGAGGTAACACGGATATATCTGCCCAAATGTCGATCAAGGATTGTCCTTGATCCTTGAATGTCGGAGGAAAGAGGATCAAACTTCTGTTGTATGTTAGTATTTGTAGGATAACTTACTTAAACTGTGGCGGGGCTTACATTTTCTTACACGTCCGTATGGATGGGTGAGCGCTGGCCGAAAAAACCGCACTTAGTGGAATGGTCGTCCTGCTTCTGCTTCTAACACTTCTGCGCTTTTGTGCCGTAACGATGATGATACCAACAAATCCAACGACTTGGACTCGTAGTTCGAGGAATGAGCTGCATTGTATCGTCCATGATCACTGGAGAGCACTTTCCCACCCCACTGGAGAGCACTTTTGCCGAGAGAGAGAGCTTCGATCTTCTCTTCAAGCACAACTATTGTTCCTGTTTGTGTTGGTAGCGGTTCATCTTGAGCCTTTGCACTGACGCCACACACATCGTTGCGCGATACTTCTAATATTCTATAAACCACCTTTGCCGGATCGTCAAGGGTTGCGGATGGCTTTGATGCGATCATGGATCGGACGGTCATGGGCAAAGCGCAGAGCCATATGTTAGTTTGAACCGTGTCGGTGCAACCCTCTCCTCCAAAGCGACGCATCTCGGTTAACAATGAGCTGGGCTTGCGATCTCTGAGTGTAACTCCAGACAGTTCGCGAGTTAAGAAACAATAGGGTTCGGCCACAAGGGAAATCGACACTTGCTTCTTCTGCGGTCAAAATCGGAGTGATTTATTAATTTTAATTTACATATAAGTAACTTACTGGGAATTGGATGGGGAAGGGGAAGGTATTAACGATTCTTGATGCTGATTCGGCAATTGTAGGTAATAGTGAGTAGGTCAGTCGATCAACACGGTTTGCTGATCGACACTGTTTATTGCTGCGGTGGTCGATGTCGGTTGACAACACTGGAAAATGCTGTGTTGACAACGGAGGTTGTTAACTCGCGCAAGCACAAGAGTAAGGATATTGGTCTGTATGACTCGTGCTCTGATGCCGGTTTCAACATTGAGACTACTTTCACCTCTCTTAATTTTTGCGACTTCGGTTGTTAAGTCTGCTACCATTTCAAGATGCACTGCTTTGACCGCCATACAGATGAAAACTGCTACATACCCTTTGATTGGTTGAGCCTTCCGTTGTGGGTGTTTGTACATGATAGGCCCACAAAAATCTACGCCACTGTGTACGAAACGCAAGCAGGGTGATACTCGCTCCATAGGTAAGACTCCCACGATTTGTTCTTTGATGGTAGGGCGACAGCGAAAACAGAGAATACAGAAATGTATCGTTTTTCGCGCTAAATTACGAACTTTGATCGGCCAAAATCTTTCACGTATACTGGAAACAAGTAATTGTGGCCCAGCATGTAGCATTTTGGAGTGTTAATGCCTCGCCACTAATTAACTGAATGGATGATTCGTTGGTAAGATCATCGGATGTCTTCGGTCTAGAGCAGGAGTCGGCAGAGTTTTTACCAAAAGGGCCAGGTATTAAAAAATAACCTGAAACTGCGGGCCTAATACTTGTAATCAATCTTGAAACATGTGCAAATAGGGTTTCTTGCGGGCCGAATCAAATCGTCTAGCGGACCGGATTTGGCCCGCGGAACGGACTTTGCCGGTCCCTGGTCTAGAGGTATCTTGGCTTGTCGTAATCGTTCACCAACTCTGATAATACCGGTAATTAAAATTGGGGATAGGGACTTCAGCTTGGATTCCGATGATACTTCTCCGTTTTTTATCAGCTGCTTATACTCCTGCTGAAAGCCATCTTTTTGCGCCAGCCTAACTATACAGGATAACGCCTTTTCTAATTCCTTCGAAGTTAGCGTTCCCGTTCGTCTTTGCTTTTTATAGGATGTTCTGGCATTGTAGCTGAAGCGCAACATCCAGGCGACTAATCATAGACTAATCTAGATTAGCTTTATTAACGATGATTTTAGAGCAAAAATCATGTTTGCTGATACCGACTCGATAGCGTGACATGTTGGCTTTGCTTCGAGGACTTCCGTTGAAAATCCTTTCAACCTTTTCGAAATTCCTTTCAAGGTTTTCCATTTCGAAGGAGGGCTTGCTAACCAATGAAGCACAATGGTTGAATCCGACCAGAAGAACGTTGACTCCAGATGAATAGTGCTCAATGATTCTCTAGTTTTTTGATACAGATGTGTTAACAGAAGAGCTGCTGATAACTCCAACTTAGGCAAGCTTAGTTGTTTCTGGTGCTTGAAGTTGCCTATAGGTGTTACTCTGGATTTTGCTACAAGTAATTGTACGCTCGCATCGTGCTCGGTAACGGCTCTCAGGTAAATACAAGCCCCATAGGCTCGTTCTGATGCATCGCAAAATCCATGTAGTTTGATGTGTTTAGGTTGATTTATCGGTATAACCCATCTAGGTATTGCAATCTGTTTCTGTGTTGATAGGCTCTGTCTAAAACTCTCTCTAAGCTTCCATCATCCGGCCAATGTATTCATCGTTGAACTCGCAGTCCGTACGATAAGTATGTGAAAGCGTCGTGACCGCCTGCAAATGAAGACCCTGGCCGGTTTCAGCATATGTTTTCCGTAACAACTCCCATATTTGTACAGCGGTATCGTCCTTTCCGAAGTGATGGGTAACATGATCTTCACAGGCTAGGAAAATCCATCCTACTGCACGCGACAGCTTATCGGCATCCGTCTCGGTGTTAGGGGCTGGCTGAACACACTTATACAAGTCTCGCGTACGAAGAAATGATAGCATCTTCTTCTCCCAGGTCGAATAATTCGATCGGCCATTCAATTTATCGAAATTTATCGTGTCTTGTCCCATTTCCACTCACAATAATAATTTCACTGATAAAAAATAGATAAATCCTTCGTTTACTACGCGCACTGACTATTAACGTTATACTTCGTATTCTGGGCCCATAACCTGTTGTAATAAAGGTGAATAAACTAGGCGCAGTTCAGCAGTTTAACAAATAGGTGTTTATTCAACTAGAGTTATAGCGCGAGTAAAAGATAACATGAGGTTCCGGCTATCGTAGCGTAACGCAAAAAAAAACGTAAGTCTTGACAGCAACAGAAACATTGAATAGTTCCTACCTGATCGAATTGCAACATATGTGGGCCTACCATAGCCAACAGTTTCATGCTGACCTTTTCCGTTTGGCTTTATCGTTATACCAGCATATACAGAAGGCATCAGTCACTCGATGATGCCATGTGCATCAGAAGCGGGGCTTGCTTGCTTGTAATGCCGATAACAACTCGCGCCTTATCGTCGTCCTGGATTAAGAATGCAGATTTCTTTGGGTTTCTTTGGGTGCTAAGCCAGGGTGGAACATTGAGGATCATTTTCAAAATTTTGTTTTGCCTAATATGTAATTTTTTCCAATGAGCCAGTGCGCAAGAGCTCCATACTGGGGATGCAAAAGTTAGTATTGGCCGAAAATATACTTTATAGATTAAAAGTTTGTTTTTTAGCTTCAGTTTAGACCTCCTGTTTATAAATGGATAGAGTAATTTCAACAGTTTCTCTGTTTTCTCTAATACATATTCAACCTGATTGTTGAAGGTCATTCGTTTTTTGAGATAGGCTCCAAGATATTTTGTTTTTTCCTTCCATGGAATATGGAATATTCCCTTTTTGAAATCTTAGCTTACTTTGCGGTAATCTGCGAAAAATGGTGTTTCTCCTGAAGTATACTGCCTCTGATTTAGTGCAGTTTGTTTTAAGTTTCCAAGTGTGGCAAAATTTCTCATACCCTTTTAGTGCCTTATTGAGCGAGCTAATAGTGTATCTAGAATTTTTAGCAGCTGCTGTAATCGCAAAATCGTCTGCATACAAAAAGTAGTGCATTTAGGAACCGTGGGGATGTCTGATACATAAATATTAAAGAGAATTGGTGATACTGTGCTACCCTGTGGAACTCCTGCTATGGGATTATATGGGTCAGATTGAACATGTCCTATGTAAACCGTGTTTTTTCTATTGCTTAGGAATGAACGAATTAGTTTGATTACGTATGTTGGAAATTTGAGTTTAATTAGTTTGAACAATAATTCATTGTGCCAAATCGAATCAAACGCCTTTTCGTTATCTAACGCCTCTATCACTATCTAACGCCAAACGCCTCTATCAGTGATGATCCTTGTTGGATTTCCAAACACAGCCGACCAACACTCCAGTTTCCGCAGTACTTCCTCGGCAGTTGTGGTACGTTTAGGATATAACCAAACAAATTTAGAGAAACTATCAACTATTGTTAGAATGTACCTGTATTGCTTTGCTGTGGGGTCCATGGGTCCTACGTGGTCCATATGAAGAGTGTGCAATGGTACGTCACCTTTGGGGATAGGACTCAGGTAGCCCTCCTTCAATCCCAGCTTCTTATTGTGCAGGATACACGGCACACAATTAGCAATGTGTTGCCTCACCTTCAACTCCAAATGAGGAATCCAAAACTTTTGTTTTATACCATGCATCATCTTCTGTACTCCAATATGACCCTCGTTATGAGCGTCTGCTATTATCTGCTTTTCCATCAGACGCGGAACCACCAGCAAGTCTTGTTCTTCCACTGCTCGATGTAGAAGTCCGTTTTTGATTTTGTAAGGATCGTAAGTAGCTTTCTCTAGCACAGCCATGATTGCCTTCAATCGATCGTCCTTCAACTGATTTTCTCTAATCCGAACTAACACGTTATCTGTTATACTCATCGGCTTAAACAATCCACATGTTTTAGATTCTTTCCGGGACGATGCTCTGTTTCAAACGTAAAGTCGTGTAAGTACATCACCCATGGTAGAACATCTTTGGGAACCTCTACCTTTTTTAGCGTCTGTTTGAAAGCTATACAGTCAGTCACTAATTTAAACTGAATCCCTAACAGGTAAGACCGGAATCTTTTAACCGATAAATATACCGCCTTTGCTTTCAAAATATAACTGTGCAGACTCGACTCAACCTGAGACGTTTTCTTGCTCCAGAAACAAACTGGATCCTTCAAACCATTGTAATAATGCTGCACCAAACCCTTCCTTTGAAGCATCAGTATGGAGTTCAGTTTAACGCCTTCCACGGTTACCTCGGCGTCCATCTTACTCAACGCATCCCGCCCCAAAATTGCTTCGTAGATACTACAATTGTCTGGAACCACATAAAAGGACATTTCTGGGTAATTCTGTCCATCGACGCACACTTCTGTTTCTACCCGGCCCAAAGCTTTCGTCTTTTTTCCACCAAAATCGTTGAAAACCATGTCGCTCTTTGACAAACAAAGGCTACCGATTGTTTTCATCGCACTATTTGCTAATATGCTATATTCACTGCCGGTATCAAAAAGTGTTTTGAAATTACATTGTCCGATGCGCATTTCAATAGTTCCACAATTTTCACCATCTGCCTGAGGTTAGCAGTCGCTGGGTTATGGTTAGCATTTCGGTTTTTTGGACAACTCATTGACACGTGGCCGCGATCACCGCAAGCATAACATTTTGGTCCTTTTGCCCGGGACTCACATTCCTTGGCCCGATGACCAACACCACCACACTCAAAGCATTTTTTCGGGTTTTCTTCTTTTACGCACTTCTTTGCTTCATGTCCGACATCGCCACAATTGTAACACTTTCGTTGACCCTTTGGCTCAATCCGTGCACTACCTTTTTCCGATGTTCTTTTGGCTTCGGCTCTTTCAAGGAATAACAATTCCTGCTTTAGCTCGGTCAAACTGGCCGTTCGATACAATGACGCACGCATCCTAGTTTCGGCGTGGGTCACGCCGTCCACAATATACTCGATTAGGCTGCATTCGTCAATATTGGCGTCACGAGCTATGCGTTGCATCTCGTACACATACTCAATCATGGTTTCCTTATGCGTTTTTCGTCTAGCCATTAGCCCTCTGTGAACATCACCTGAGCGTATTATCTTTTCGAATTCTTTAATCAGCTTGGATCGTAACGCCGGGTAAGATGATATTCCTTTTTCCGTTGCTAGGAAACTCTTCGCGATGCCAACCATCTTTCGTCGACACATGATGAACATTTGGTCTTCGGACCAGAGTGCCATTTTCGCTACTCCCTCAAAGTCCTCAAACCACGCTCGGATATC
>CM028118.1:17320373-17354210 GCA_016170025.1 Anopheles vaneedeni | reverse complement strand
TGATAAGGCCTCGAAGAACCTTGCCTTTCGCTTCTCTCCTTGTGACCTTATTGGTTGCGGCGCTCATTGCGTATTGCACGCTGTTGCAACTAGTGTTGGGTAATGTGCTGCTGTGCACACAGTGCGCACAGCACAGCACACCTATGATTGTGCTAGCACATTGGTAGCACACTGCACACCTAGTACAGAGCTAGCACACTGCCAACACAGTGCTAGCACACTGGAAGTACATTGCTAGCACACGGTTGTGGGGTCCCCAAACGGACGGATACTATACGCTCGGCCCTCCTGCAGGTTTCGATGGTCTCACCCGTGGATCTCCGGCGGAAGTAGACCCTTGCGTCCTCCTCAACTAGTATATGCAGTGGCAACATGCCAGCCACCACACATGCACCATCGTGAGATGTCGTGCGAAAAGCGCTAATCACACGATGGGCCAGTATTCGATGGAACCTTCGCAACCATTGGCGACGGTTCTCAAATCGTAACAGCTCGTGCCAGACAGGTTCCGCATATCGCACTATGGCGATGGCAGTAGATGCTACGACCTTTCGTCGACTACTGCGCGGCCCCACCCTGTTAGGCATTAGCTGAGTCAGCATGGTTGTGATCCTCGTCGCTTTCTCAACAACGTAGTTTACGTGTTGAGTGTACTCGAGTCGATCATCGATGATGAAGCCCAAGTACTTCAAACACCGCGACGACTGAATAACATGTCCATCCACCCGAATTGAAGATCTTTGCTCAGCTCTATGTGAGCTGACAAGGATGTACTCCGTTTTTAGTGGGGCGAGTTTTAAACGCACCGAGTGCATCCAATCAATAATGATGGACACACTCTCTTCCACTAACGCTTCCACCTCAGAAATGGAGCTTCCCTGCACGCTTAGTACGATGTCGTCTGCGAAACCTGTCAGTGTCGCTCCCTCTGGCAGTGGAAGCGACAGGACGCAATCGTACATTATGTTCCAAAGGGTCGGCCCAAGGACCGACCCCTGCGGTACTCCCGCTGATACTCTCCGTGAAACAAGCCCCGTACTCGTCTCATATACCAGTTCCCTGTCCCTGAAGTAATCTCCTATGAGATTGTACAGGTAGACAGGGACTCTGATTGTTTGAGACAGGGACGCATTGTTCAACGCATTTTCAACATCGAGAGTGACAATAGCGCAGTAGCGGCCACCATACCGATATTTCGATCTGGCTTCTGCCGCTATGGCTATGACACTCCGAATTGCGTCCGTGGTCGAGCGACCCTTCCTAAAGCCAAACTGCCTCTCGGATAGGGCCCTCGTCGGTTCGACGTGTTCTTGGGGTCTATCCAAGATTACACGCTCTAGCCCCTTCCCGGGGCCGTCGATGAGACATATGGGTCTCAAGGACCCAAGTTCACCAGGCGGCTTGCCGGGTTTTGGTATAAGTAACAAAAATTGCCTCTTCCAACTCGTTGGAAAGAGGCCCTCGTTCAAAGCCTTTTGGTAGACAGTCCTGAATATGTCAGGCTGTTCCACCATGGCTAGAGCCAAGGCCGGGTTGAGAATGGAATCCATTCCCGGTGCCTTTTTTGGCTTCAGTCCCCTCCCTATGGCGACGATGTCACCATTAGCGATTGGAGCAGGAGGCTGATCACCTTCCACACTATATGGTGGCCATTCAACCGGTGGGTGTTCCGGGAAGAGATGGTCCACGATCGCACTCAGCCGAGCAGGATCCCTTTCTCTGGGGGTTTTATTCCCCTTCAAAACTTTCATGACGATCTGATAGGCACGACCGAATGGCATGTTATCTGCCAGCTCTATCAGCTCTCTAAAGAGTCTCCTCTTACTCGCTGCAATAGCCTTCTTGAGCTGACCGCGGGCGTTCTTATATTCGCCCCGGCGCAACGAGTAGTTCTCCGTCCTGTATAAGCGTTGCGCTCTGCGACCAGCTCTAAGGCATGCACGCCGCAGTTCACCGATTTCCTCGGTCCACCAGAAGTCTTGGGCCCGCACAGGTCCTCTACCATCCGTTGATCTCGGCATAACCGCCTCACACGCATCATTCAGAGCCATAGTCAGGCTCCCTGAGTCGACAACATCGATTTGCTCTAGCTGCAGTGCTAAAGCCTCTCTAAAGAGCTATCCATTGAACTTGCTCATTCTGAGCCGACCGGCAAGACTCTGAACGTCAGGCGCCGTGCTCGACATGGCTCCCACGTCAAACACTATTGCCCGATGATCACTCTGCATGTGAGTTTGCAGCACGTGCCAATCCGAATTAGGGACCATACTCGGCGTCACGAAAGTGAGGTCAATGAAAGACGACCGTTCAGGCGTCCAGAATGTTGGTATTCTTCCGTCGTTTAGGAGTACCGCATCCAGACACGCGAACGCAGTGAGCAATTGTTCACCGCGTCGCCTCTGCGGTTCTCCTCTGCTAGCCATACGGCTGCCCCATGCGGCAGACCAGGCATTAAAGTCACCCCCAATGACCAGTCTGGCCGCACCCGCCGCCACAACCACGATGTGGTCAAGCAGCGCCCCGAACTCTTTCACCGTCCACCTGGGTGGCGCGTAGCAACTACAAACGACGATGCCGTCTATTACTGCCGCTACCAACCCAGGCTGGCTTGTTGGAATAAGCCGCTGGACGGGGAATGCGCCGCAAGTGACTATTGCAGCTGACTGATCCTCCGCATACAAAATGTTGCGGTTGTGCGTCTTGCCTAACACTGGATCAGCCACGAGAACTACATCAGACTTCTCCTCCAATGCCACTTGCCACATCAAATGGTAAGATGCGGCACAGTGGTTCTGGTTACGTTGTAGAAACCTAACCATTATCGCTTACTTACGACCAGGCGCTTTGAACACCCGCTGCTTCCAGTCGAGTGCCCCGACGCCTTGCCCCCCTTGCATTCCAAGCATGCCGCCTTGTTGCGGCAATCTTTCAGGACGTGTCCCTTTTGTCCACATTGTTTGCAGAGGTCCCTTCTGTCCTCTTTAGGGCATCTGTAACTTAGATGCCCTATGCACCAGCACTTAAAGCAGCGAGTATATCGTTGTGCTNCTTTCGTAGTAGCACTTTGTTGGAATAACGGCTTACCACGGTTTTCCAAGCCAAATCGTAATTATCTGCTGTGATAGCCAGCGTTTGAATAACGATCGCTGCTTCACCTTTCAATGCCGCTCGTAGGTAATGAAATTTTTGCACTGGCGTAATGCCATCGGAATCATGTATGAGCGATACATATGTATCGTGAAGAGAAAGCCATTCCGATGGTTTGCCACTAAAAGATGGCAGCGAAATCGTTGGCAGCTTAATACGCTGTGCCGATGTATTTGTTTCAGTTTTCGAAATTGTCGTTGGTCATATCGTCGTTCTCTTCTAGTTCATCGATTTCATCCTGGATGGAGTTGAACTTTTCATACGCTCTCTCAAGAAGATCAAGCCTGTTGGGCACTTCCTTTGTATTAGACGTGATAATAGATTCCACGAATCCTTTCTGCCGATGAAGCGCTACTACCGCGTTGCGACGCTTTGTATAGGGTTTTTCAGGGTTTTTTCGTCAACCATTTTGTATTAGCTTTGCACACACATATACTATCAATACCACACAAAAGAAACGCGCGATGATAGATTGTGGCAGCGATTAATTAACGATGGTCAATCCTGGTCACTTTGCACCAATGTTTTGTTCCGATTGTCTATAAAAATGAATAAAAACTTTAATTTGCCCTACGTTGTGATTTTATTGAATAGACTTTGGGGGATTACAAAAAACGTGGGTAATCTGCCGGTGAACAAAAGCGACTGACTTGCTACTTCTTTCTCCTGTCAAAAAACCTTTACAGTGCCAGGTTGGCTCATTTCGTTTGGCATTTCGGTGCCAAACAGAAGGAGTTCTAGCATTTCATCCGAGTTGTATTTGTTTGGGAGGAGGTAGAGGGAAATGATTGAGGGTTTTATCGGATGATCGATTTGTATGGCAGTTGCAGGGAGTGGTGTGTTTCTAGTGAGTGGTTTGGTAGGTAAATTTTTACGAACACCTATCCAATTCGTGTTTAAGGGTGTAATGGAAGAGAAGGTGAAATGCCAATTGTAGTGGGATTGGCTTTGAGGCCTCTAATATTCCAAGAGAGAGCGAAAATAGGTGTTTTGTAGTATGAAATATTTGGCTTTACTTTAGATGCTAGGTATACGCTAGAGGTTTGAGATACAGAGGCCGTTTTTAGTTCAAGATAAAAGAATCATGAGGGCGACAATAACGATTCAGTGTTTCTTTTTCCTGTGTTTGAAGTTTTTTGTTGACCATCTATCGGGTGAAGAATTCGGTGTGGTATTTGAGAAGGTTGAGGTTTGAATATGATTTTTTCTTTGTAGAGGGAAATTTCTTCGCTCGACGAATTTGAACTTGTTTTGTCAGTGGTTTGCGTTTTCAAGCAGTGGATGATTTTGTTTGTTCCGTATCAGATGCTTTGTTTTCCATTTCATATTGGTCGCTGTCTTCTGTGTCTGTTTTAAATTGTAGATTGTCGATGATTTTGGATTGTTTTTTCTAGTTGTTGGCTCATGCGTTGTATTGTTTCGTTCATTAGCTTAATCTGTGCGTTGAGATTTTCGATGGTTTCGGTAAGGTTTGTAATACTAGTGTTTTTGTCATTGTTTGACGAGGTTATTGCGGTTTGAGCGTAGCTCAGGCGGTTTTGTACACTGTGCATGTTTTTCAATTGCTCACTAGCTTCCTTGTGGGACATTTGGTTGTCAACACGCTACTTGATGATTGCTTCTTCTTGTTTGTAAATCGGACAGTTTTTATCAAAAGCGTTGTGGTGGCCCTTGCACTTTTTGCAGCTGAAATCTTTGCTGAAAGCTTTGCTCCGATACCCTTACGGATCTTTAGTAGAGCAGTTGATTTCGTATCTAGGGCAGCGGCACTGGAAATATGTTCATATTTCTCCGTGGGCATGGTTCTTTCAAACTAGTTGTTTGTTTCGTATTGAATAACACGATTTCCGATGATGTAGTTCTTGTAGTAATAATGATGTAGTTCTTGGTGGCAGGAAAACTACGTCGATATTAGAGTTTAGTTCGTTGAGTTCAATTGGATGTCCTGGAGCATTGGCTAGTAATAAAAGTACTTTGAAAAGAATGCCTTTATCTCTGCAATACTTTTTAATCTCCGGCACAAAGTTTTTGTGTCTGAAGTCCAAAAGAATGAATGGCTTTATCCAAGCAGTCATTCCAGCATCGATCGCTTAGCTGCATACATAGCCTTATTGAGGAGATAGACTTTTCCAGACCCATCATCATAATTATCTGGTTGCATATCATATATCTCTTCGTCTATTGGCCAGTATGCAGATGTAGCATCCGTCTGGTCTATACCCATTCGTTTGTTGGCTGCAAGGGCAATTAGTAGACGTATGGATTCGTAGCGCACTAAGGAGAAAACGTCTGATTGTAGTCAATACCTGGTTGCTGACTGAAACCTTTAGCTACAAATCGAGCCTTATCACGGAGCCAGCTTCTGCACGCTTACGTTTGAAAACCCATTTGGTTTTTATTGGCTTTCTGCCCTGTGAAAGTTCCACCAAAGACCTCGTTTGGTTTTTATAGGAGTCCAAGTAATCCTTCATCGCATTGTCCCATTAAGTAGCATCATGCGCAATCGCCGCTTGCTCTCGATCCGTGGGATCACCGGAGTCGCAATTTCTTGTGAAAAACGATACAAAATCATCTCGTACAATGTGACACGGCTTTCGGAGGGATCGTCTGTTGGACTTGTAACTGCATCTGCGAATTCTGCCTCTTCTTCTGGTGAAGTTCGAGTTCTGACTTATCATTATCATGTGTCTCAGAAGCCCTAACTGACCCAGCTGGAGTTTTGTACGTTTCAGTGCAGCCAACAAACACCATTTTCTCACTCTTAGCATCTTATTTTGATCGTTTCACGTTGGGGACATATACCATTGCAGACTCGCCAGATGTTCGTAATGTTGACAAATCTGGCTTCCTGCCAGTCCATACCTCTTCTGGACTACAATTGCCCAATGAACGATTTACCGAGCGGTTAACAAGATAGGCCGCATGGTTCACTGCTCCCTCCCAAAGCTCCTTATTGACCTTTGCGTCATGCAACATGCATCTGGCATGTTCGATTAGTGTTCGGTTCATTTTTTCAGCCAACCCGTTTTGTTGAGGAGTGTAGGGAAATGTTGTCTCATGAATAATGGCCTTTTCTCTGCATATTCCTTCCATGCCTTGACAAACTCCCTATCGTTATCCGAACGTAAACGCTCGACTTTCATACTAGTCTGAGTTTCCATCTTGGTCACAAAATCTCGAAACGCTGGAACTAATGCCGATTTTTCTGCTAAAAATGAAACGGATACTTTTCTAAACTCATAGGCACTCATAGGCAAGGCATAGGTCAACATGTACCAAATGAAGAATTTGCTTCGACTTGATCAAAGGAACTCGACTATGTTTGTTGAGAAATACACTTCTTGTCTGCTTGCCTTTAGCACAGCTTTCACAGTTAATGATCGACTCATGGGTATCGGAAAAACGAAAGTCCTGCTCCTGCTGAGACCGCGAGTTACCAGATGGTCCATTCTGCGATGCCAATCACCCAGTTCCTCTTTCATTGCTATTGCACACATCCTTCATCAGCGATCCTTTTGGGGTCCAAAACTACGGCCCTACCGAGCGATCCCGAGATTGGCCCTCAGCTGTGGTTATTCCACTCAAACCGGCCTGTCATCTAAAAAGTTTGGAGGCCTCTGATCTAGTTCAATTTGGTGATTAGAAGGTGAAATCAAATCCAATTAAATTAGGTATAAAATTAGCTTTCAACACTGGTACATACAAAACATCTTTCAAGGTTATTTCTTGACCATTGATAGAAATACATAACGCACCAACACCAGCAACATTCAGCTTCCTATTCTCTGCAACCGAAACTCGTTCCACGTTTGCTTGACGGAAATTTACATGGGGAAATCCTTGCCTCGATGTCATATGTCGTGATGCACCGCTATTTAAATACCAATCGTCAATTGGTGCCGTTCCGCCGCCATAAAAAATGCTGACGGGTATTCTAATCGCGGCTCTATCCACTGGATTTCTTTTCAGTTTCCTTATGGGATGTAACGCTGTAAAATGTCGAGCTATGTTTCTAATGACTATTCAGTGGAGTTAACTCAAACTACCCTGATTTCACTCACCCTACTGTGATTTTCTGCCTGCTGCCAGTTAAACTTAGACGAAACAATTCATAATCAGGACCACCATTGCCCACCATGAATAACGCCACGATGTTATCTTCAAACTTGATCCCCTCTTCGGTGCTGCGTCGCCAAGCTTCCATCATCCGTTCGATGTATTCGTCTTTGGAACTGCATTCCGAGCGATACATATTGGATAGTGTCATGACCGCCTGCAGATGCAGACCCTGGCCAGATTCAGCGTATGTCGTCCGCAGCATCGCTCGCCGTTTCGTCCAGTAGGAGTGATTGGTCCACACACGTCGGAATGAATTAATTCCAATATTCGCGATATTCACGACCAAGAACAAATTGAATGGCAATCTTTAAGGTCTTAGACCTTCTGGTGAAAGACAGAGCACCCCGAATCCACGAACCATTGCACTTGGTTTGTTTCTGGAATTTCATTGTAATTAACACAACTGACAAAAGAAATGTTTCCCGTGTTTGCCAAATTCGCTTTTGGCTTCGTTTTAGAACACCTGTCCTTCTTGGTGACACCCGTAGCACTTTAGAATCTTCTTCTTTCTCACTGGTTTCTTCGAACCCATGAATGCCGATGATTCACACACAGTTGGTTCCACACCCATACTTCGCAGCTTTATTTCTTCGTTGAAAAGACGACATTTTACAAATTCTATGCTAAGATTTTCGGCGGTCATCGTTTCCAACGCGGTAACTACCATAGCGTATTTGGGCCCTAAAATGAGAAGCAAACTGCACAACACTTCTATATCGTCCATCACTCCTTCTTTCGCACTGTATTCACGCACTACACGATCAAATTTCAGGAAATAGTCCTATAGATTTCCCGTCTCATGCTGCAACGCGACCAGTTGTCGTTTTAGGTACATCCGATTCGCGATACTTTTCCGCTCGAAGATACAAATCAAAGCGTCCCAAATAACGTTTGGTGTAACCTTATCCTGCACGTATTCTAACTGAGAATCATGGATGCTGGACACCAACAAACTTTTGCACTTTTTGTCCATCTTCAGCCTTTTCTCATGAGTCAATGCCTCTTCAGCCTTCTTTTCCGACGAATCTCCCACAGTATCACGGCGTTCCTCGACGTCAGCTGCTTCCGACTCGATATACACCGTCTTCCAAAAACCACACGCATGCTAAAATTCCATGCATTGTAGTTAGAGCCATCAAACCACGGCAACAGAAACTTATCATGTTTGTCGTTCTTCATTTTGTTACCCAGGGCCCATAACTTAACGTTATGCAGTGTAAAGAGAAACTCGTGTTGCCGCTTTAGTTGCATAAATCGGAATAGAACTATATTTCAGTGTTGCATATATAATTACGCGGGTCGTCCCGTAATTATTATAAAAAAAACTTTTTATTATAATTGTTAAGACTCCGCATGAGCCTATCACCAACGTCTACGAGATACAATTGAGAAATAAGCCAATGTTTGTCCCTAACCTCTGCCTTATATAGCCCTAGCCGATGATTCTATCTCCTTAGCTATCAGATGAGGGGGAACTCCGATATATCCGCATTCCACGATGGTGGCTTCCGTTGGGGTGATCGCGATGTTGGGGGAGACTTCTAGCTTCTACGGATGTCTCTGCATTCCACAACAGTAACTTCCTTTAGGGTTGATCGCGATGTTGGGGGAGACTTGTAGCTTCTACGGATGTCTCTGCATTCCACAATCCTTTAGGGGTGATCGCGATGTTGGGGGAGTTCTGTTATCGCGGATGTAGCTGCATTCCACACATTATCCCTCTCGATGTGCGAAGGTCTTTCCAAGGAGGGGCTCACAGTGTTGGGGTCGATCGATAGTGCTGATGACTCATGATACCCAATCATGTAACTATATATATATAAAGAATTACAGTAGAGTCCATGATGGAGATAAACGTCAAATACATTGCAGGGTTTGGTATCGTAACAATTCCAACATCCCGAACACCGATCTCCGCGGCAGGGTTGCGGTCGAAGAAAAGCGCACACCTTCGGCGGTTTCGGTGCGCGGAGGTATCGCGCCTTCGCGTTGCACGGTTAGCCTGACAAAACTTTCGTTGGCTACCCTGGCTTGCTGGACCAACTCTTGCAACTATATAGTGTCTTACGCTGAATCACGCACAGGGGAAAGTTGTCGCACTGTCCTATTCGCGGCGGGATTAGGCACAGCGTCATTGGGATTCATTGTCACTGAGTTCATTTATTCACAAGTTGCACAAAGTGTTTTTTTTAATGTTTTTTTTTTTTTTTTATTCATAAAGAACGGCCTGGCCGTATTTTTTAATGTTACGACGTAACGATTTACTTCAAACTAAACCGGTCTCGCCGCAGTCAATTTTGGTTTTTTCAAGGAGTCGGAATCAATTTTTTATACACGGAGTCTTAGTGGATCCACGATTCCACTCCGGAATTACCCATCACTAATGTCCACTGTTGAGCCGTTCATGTTTGCTGCTTCTAGGTTGATCAGCTCGTAGACATGTGATTCTGTACACTTTACGCACACAGGGGCGCGATAGCAGTTTGCTTCTCCATGACCACATTTCTGGCAATTGTGACACTGGATAGCTCCTTGTTTGTGAGAGTAATATTCGAAGTATACTCTATGATGGCTTACCACTGGTAATTGTTTTAGTCCCGCTATCGATATGGAAGCTTTGGCGAAATATAATAGGTACATTGTCTGGTCATCATACTTCTTTTTCCGTATGTTTAACGGTTTTACTGCACTGGGTTTGATGTTATATTCCGGTAATGCGCCCGCTACTTCTTCTATCGGCATTTCGGAGGGACCGCATAAGACAACTTTGGTTGTACGATCTTAAGGCAGTTGATCTGTATAGAACTGGATCTTTTGTGTCTTAAATAAATCAACGACTGCTTTAAAGTCATCAGCATTAGTGACCTTCACAGTTCTGCCGTCTGCAGTAGTATTTGTGGTGTACTTAACGACGCCCGAGGAAACGATTTTTTGGTGCACTACACCGACGGATGTACCTGTTACCATTAAGGGTGGTGTGTTAAGATCCTTCTTCCTCAATATTATTTGATAAGGAAGGGCCTTCCTCATCGTCACTAAGTAGCTCAAACGAATTGCTCGCCGTCACAGCATTCGTTAGTTTAGCCTTTTTTGGCTGGCCGGTTCGATGGTATTGAGCTAACGACAATGTAGTGGAGCCTTGTTTTGACATGCTTCTTTTGCTACGGCCCGTCTCTGTGGGCCGATCACAGCTTCTCTTACGAACACGAACGGTATTTATTTTTATTTTTTTCCTTCACTTGTATTCCTCTCGTAGACACTGAAGGTTTTCTGAAGGTGTGCATCGCACGAGCTTGCAATCACGAGTGATCGCGTTGACCGTTTATTTGTTGACATTTCATTTGTGACAGCTCGAGATAAACATGTTATAGTGTGTCACGTTTTCATATTCGAATTTCTGACCTTCTACATCTCGGCCGTCCTTACCCTAAATTGTCCTCAATTTTATCTTTTAAATATTACTTAATTACCCAAGTGTTGCATATCATAATTCGATCAATCACCTGCAAGAGGCACAATCCACCTTTTTGATTTATCCGATTCCAAAACTCCATCGTACGATACTTGCGTAATCTGAATTCCATCAATGTCCCTAACTACATATGAAGAATAATGTGATATCTCAGCGGATTAATTGAGGCACTGTACACCGATCTTACGCACAAGAACTACTGTATTTCGCTTCTTGCGACTTATCGCTACCGCTATCGCTCCCGGTGTACACAAAGGTACCGATCGACACACCACAACAGAAAGAAAACAAAAGCAAAAAATAACTTCTTCCGATGAAACGCAACAAATAAGAAAAGATATTTCGAGACGGACGCCAACACAGGGTCTATACAAAATCATAACGTTTCTCTTTACATATTTTTTTAAACTTCTTTACATTCGGGCGTTCTGACTGTTCGCAGATTTCGAAGCACTACAAAAACACACCGTTCGCGGGTCGAGTTCAAAACGCAGAGAGTTTATTTCCTAGTTGCTTCTTCTTTTACAGCTTCTGATAGTTCCCGTTGAACAATATAAATCATACCACGTTGGCTCGTTTTCCCACACTCCTCCTCATAATTACATTGTTTAATAATTTCCTACCTATATAAGTCCTAATTTTTTCCTAAGTCGCAAATGCTCTACATGCTCCCATACATGCCCTTTTTAAGATGACATACTAGCTTTTGTTTTCCTTTCTTTACGAAACTCTGCGGTTGATACATGTAAATATTTTCGCTTAACACGCCGTACAAATAAGCTGAATTAATGTCCACATGCTTCACATGAAGCTTCTTATGACCAGCTATTGTCAATAACATTCGCAATGTGCACTGATTCGCAACAGGTGCAGCTAAGTACCTCATCGTAATCACATCGCTTTTTTTGCCGAAAGCCTTGCGCAACAAGTCTTGCTTTATAACTCTCAACCTCTCCATTCGCGTCCAACTTCTTCTTAAACACCCATTTACATCCAATTATGTTGCAGTTCTCAGCAGGATACGTGAGCTCCCACGTGTTGTTGCTTTCAAGGGAATCTAGCTCATCGTTAATTGCTCCCTGCCACTTCTCCTTTTCAACGGATGCTAAGGACTCATTGTAGGACATTGGTTCATCAAAATTTGTCTTTACTAGACCTAATAAATAGTCAAAAAATTTTGCTGGTGGTTTACCTCGAGTCGATCGTTTTGAAGAGTTCACAACTGGCTGGACTTGCTCATCACAACTCGTCGCAGAAACCGCATTAGTTGCAAAGCAGATGAATACGGCTATAAATGTTTTGCCTGGTGCTGCACGACAATGAATGGGAGTCATACTGATGGGACCCCAGTAGTCTACACCGACGATCGAAAAGGGTTAACTGGGAGTAATGCGTGTACGCGGAAGTTCAGCCATAAACTGTTCTAGAAGGCGAGGACGAGCACGGCAACAAGTTACACACTCATGGCATATGCGTTTGGCTAGGGATCTGGCCCCGATGACCCAGTACCGTTGACGAAGTATCGTCACCAATAGGTGCGGCGCTGCATGCAAATGCATTTGATGAAGGTGTCTCACTAATAACACTGATAGTGGATGAGATGCAGTTAGTAAGATTTGATGTTTAGCGTCATATGGTTGATTCGATCGAGGTAGACGTCCACCAATGCGTATGAGCTTGTCAGATGACAAGAATGGATGAAACCACTTTAGTCGAGATGTTGTTGACACCGGAAGTTTTTGGTTAAGCTGGTTCCATTCTTTTTCGAAGGCTTACTTTTGCGCGTCTTGCAGGATCAGCGATTCCGCATGCAAAATTTCATCTGCGCGAAGAATTGAAGCACTGGCTGGAGAGCCTAGATTATGTACATACCGGATGCAGTAAGCCAACACTCGTAAGAGTTTCCGATAATGTGACATTTTGGCGATCAATCAGGTTGTTCATGAACTCTATCTCTCTCTCTGCACTGGGCAGCTGGAGCCGAAAGAATCATTACGCGAGATTCGATGGATACCTTTGGCGGCAGTTCTGACGACGGTTGTGATCGCGGCCACACATTTTGTTGTTACTATCAGGGAGGACCGTGCCCCCATAAGTCACAACCGATCAGCTACGTGGGAGTGAGTCCGCGGGATGTATGATTAGCTGGGTTGTCTGTACTGCTAACTTGACTTCATATACAACCGCTAGTTGCATGTTGTATTTTTGTTACACGGTTGCCCTCAAAAGCGTTCCATTTTGATGGCAATGTTTGAATCCAATGGAGAGCCGCGGTACTGTTGAGCCAACAGTAACATTCAGCATCAAGTTGCATGGCTTTCTGAACAGATGTCCTTAATTCGCTGCCTAAGAGGGCACTGCATAGCTCTAGTCTCGGGATACTGAGCGACTTCAGAGGCGCCACTCGTGTTCAAGCAGAAATCAATGCTACCTTGATGTTACCTTCCTTGTCCGTCGATCTGAGATAAGCGCACGTACCATACGCAACTTGAGATGCGTCTGCAAAGATATGTATTTGGACGCTAGTGGGATCTTGAAGTAATATTTAGCTGGGGTAGTTCTTGTTGGAGGGCTAACCATTGCTGTTTGTACTGCTGCGGGAGTTCTGTATCCCATTCCCAACAGGAACCATCGTTTGCCTAGAGTGTCCAGAGTGACTGCATAAAGATCTTTGCCTTGACTACTATTGATCTCACGAGACCTATGGGATCTAACAGGCGAGCAATACTAGAAAGAGCAGAGCATTTAGTTACAGGCTGTACCTCATTCTGAGATTCAATGTTATAGATCATGGTATCGTTCAAGGGATGCCAGCGCAAGCCAAGTGTTTTGATGACTTGATCTCGGTCGAAACAAAATGACTCTTCGTCCGCCAAGTTGTCGTTGGAGATGCTCTGACGTACCTCTTCATTATTTGTAGCCCATTTTCGTAAGGTCCCCTTACGCGACTCCTTCCAACGAGTTTGGATAGTTGTTGTATAATTTCGGTTGTCTCTGCTACAGTAGATGTACAGGTTACCAAATCATCAACATAAAAATCCCTTTTCAGTACTTGGGCTGCATCTGGATAATCATCGCCTTCATCTTCGGTCATCGCCGTGAAGTTGCGAGAGTACTCGAGTGGCAAGATACGTACAAAGTTTATAAGTTTGAAGAGAATCTGAAGGTGACGACTTCCATACGATAAGGCTACATTATTTCAAAGAAGATTTCTGCTCCGATCAGTACGTCAATTCGATCACTGCGATCAAAATGAGGGTCAGCTAGGAAGATGTTACTCGGCAGGTTCCATCCGGACGTGTCGATCGACGAAGAAGGAATGTTTCCCGTGATCTTTGGTAAGACGTAGAATTGCAGGTCGGCGAAGTATCGCCCGATCTGTGAGCGAAGTGTCGCTTGTATGCTGTACTTCGTTGTGCTAGTGGTGGTACTAATGCCGGAGATTTTGAGATTGTTTTTCTCCTTACGAGATTTGAGTTGTTGGGCTAGGTTTTCAGTAATGAAACAGGTATCACTCCCTGAATCTAGCAGCGCTCGTGCAATGAATTCTTTGCCGTCGTCGTCAACGATAATTACTGGTTGGTTGCTGGCGGTGGCCAGCAAGAGATCGGCTCGACGACCGACGACATAGTTGACGTGGTCGGAGGATCGTTGTGTTGTCTCAGGGATGGTGAATCAGTTACTTGTAGCAAGGACGGACATAGCAGAGTATGTTGGCGTTTACGGCATTTCTTGCATGTGCTAGACGATTTACATTCGCGCGCTCGGTGTCCAGAACGCATGCAGTTAAGACAAAGTCTGTACTCATTCACGAACTTCTCTTTGTCCAGTAACGACTGCTTGAAAAACTTATCACACATGTAAAGAGGATGTTGCTGGCAACAGAAAACACAACCCTTGCTGTTGATCGTTTGTGTGGTTAGGGCACGGTGTTTGGTTGGTTTTACCGCTGTTGTAGGTGCTAACTCTTCCAACACGCTAACACGTCTGTAGATGTACGCAACCAGATCTGTGAAAGTTTCCACATCTTGGCGTACTCCTTCCAGCTACGCAACGTAGTGGCATCAAGCTGATGGCTCAGTTTTATGTCCGGCAGCTTTACTTTGGAGGTTAGGCTAACCTTTTTTTCCTCGTTGTCGCGGGCGCTCGACAATATGCCATCAGCTTTAAATAAACCTCTTCCACTGTTAGACGAAACGCAAAATGCTGGTCTTCATCATCTAGTGATATAAGCTCGTCCTGAAGACTGATAAATCGAGCGTACAGTTTTTGTAGGTTATCCCGGCGCGTGGTAACCTCCACATGGTTTTTAGCTGCTTTTTCGGCAAAATCAACTATTGCATCTATGGATTGTTTAACCACACGCAGCTGAAGTTTCAGCGACATGATTTTACGCACTTCTTGTTAGCAGAATATCGGAGAAAGGAATACTTGCGGGTCGAGTTCAGAATGCAGAGAGAGATTTTATTCTTACTCGCACTTAGTTATATACCCTAGCTCCTGTCACTTGACATTATATTCATTGTGTTCAATCGGATCCTACATTAACGAGTCCTATTCCTATCGAGAATTCCTTTAGCTTTTGTGCTCCTAGAGGTTTAGTTAATAAATCTGCTAACATTTTTTCTGAAGCACAATATTTTAATTGAACTATATTCTTAGTGCATAGATCTCTTATGTAATGGTATCTTGTATCGATATGTTTTGACTTCCTCTTTTCATGATGTAATGATGTGAAATCAATGCAACTTCTATTGTCTTCGTAAATTGGAGTTGCTCTTTCTTGTTTTTGATCCATATTCTCTGATAACCTACGCAGCCAAACTGCCTGTTGACTTGCCCCTGAAAGTGCTATGTATTCTGCCTCCATTGTAGACATAGATACACACGTTTGCTTTCTACTTGTCCAGCTAATAGTGCCTCCTCCTAAACGATATAGATATCCGCTGCAGGATTTTCTATCACTGGTATCGCCTGCCCAGTCCGCATCGCAAAAACCTATATGTTCAATAGTTTCATTTGAACTGCCAAACTTCAACGCATAATTGATCGTATGTAGCAAATATCTAACTACCCTCTTTGCTTCAATCAAATCAGCTTCGGTAGGCTTGCTGACGAATATGCTTAATATTCCTGTAACAGCTGCTATGTCAGGGCGTGTATAATTTACTATATAAAGCAAACTACCTATAATTTTCTGAAGTATCGCTACCATTTCTCTACTGTTCATTCGATCATTGAAATGGTTTGGATCCATAGGGTATTTGGAGTCTTTTGCCTGGTTTAAATTGAAACGGGATGCTATTGTCCGTATGAAGCTGTCCTGTATCAGGCTGTAAAATCCGTCTTTGTTCTTGATTACACGCATCCCTAAAAACCAATTGATGTCTCCTAATGATGATACTTGTAAAGTTTTACTGACTGCATTTACAACGTCTTTAATCGTATCCTCATTATTTCCTGCGATGATTATATCGTCGACGTATATAAGCAAATAGATGTTTTCTTCCTTACGCCTAATTTTGAATAAGCATGTGTCTGCTTTGCATTGCTCAAATCCTATTTGTATTAGTATACCGGATATCGTTTGATTCCAGACTCTGGCCGCTTGCTTGAGTCCATAAATACTTTTCTTTAAACGACAAACTAACTTTTCTTCGCCTTTCTTTATAAAACCTTGTGGTTGATACATGTATATCTTTTCGTTCAGCGTTCCATATAAATATGCAGTTTTTATATCCAAGTGTTTTATATAAAGTTTCTTATGCCCTGCTATGGTTAGTAACATTCTTAACGTGCACTGATTTGCTACCGGTGCAGAAACTTCTTCATAATCGCATCCCTTTCGCTGTCCGAAACCTTGCGCAACAAGTTTCGCTTTATGACGTTCAACCTTTCCATTCGCGTCCAGCTTTTTCTTGAAGACCCATTTGCATCCGATGATGTTACAGTTAGGTGGGGGATACGTTAGTTCCCACGTGTTGTTGCTCTCGAGGGAATGAAACTCATCATGTATAGCAGTTATCCACTCCTCCTTTTCCTCGGAACCAATAGCCTCATTGTAGGACACTGGCTCATCGAAACTCGTCTTCACCATTATAACGACCACGTGAACGATAGTTTCTATAGTAGGTTCCTGTGTGATTTGCACAACAAACTTGTGCGATAGTGGAATCTGAGTGATTTCCCGTAAAGTTGTTTATGTTGAGTTCCAATAGCTTTTGAATAGCGTCATCTATACTTTCAAAACATCCTGCTTTGAGCGTAATCCTCGTTTCTTTATCACGTATAGCTGAACAAAGGGAATCTACACCATTTTTCGTCGTTATTTTATATGCGACCTGATCTGGTATATCATTTTTTTTAATTGGTATATCAACTGGTTGCACTGGTCTCTTCGTTGCCGCTTTCCGTTCAATCGTTTGGTCGTCAATAATGAGGTCGCTTGTAGATACAGTTTTTACACTTTTTTTCTTTTGTCACGGTCGCCATGTGGTGTTTCGGTCAATCTCCTGTACGTGCTTCGTCTTCTATGTGTGTATCCAGAATGTGCTTTATTACTTTGTCTCTTAGCTCAGCTCAGTTCTGCTCTAGATCAGTTATCGCTTAAGCCTATTATACACTAGAGTAGCTTAAGTCTATTTTACACTACACCATTTTGCCTTGGTTAGCTAGCTTATCTGCTTTCTCGTTACCAAAGATGCCAGAATGCCCTGGTATCCAGCAGAATGTGATGTTGTTGAGATTTGGTAGTGTGTATATTGCTTGAATGTGTGAGTTTATGATGGTGCCTTTTTCTATTGCCATGAGTGAAGATGCGCTGTCAGAGAATATTATGCTGTACTTGTTGTTTGATGCAAGTTCTTGAACTGCAATAAGTATTGCTGTTGTTTCGGCCGAGAAGATGGTGGTATAACTTGGAAGTTTAATACTGCATTGATTGTTTTTGCTGCATATTCCGTATCCTGCTACTGATGTGATGTGTAATGTTATTGTGTGTTTTTGAAAGCTTGTTCGTAAAGGACCAGTCTACTTAAGGAGCATTTTCGTACCAAGGACGATAACTATTTCGAATTAATTTGGCTATTGGAGTGATGGATGGAAAGCCTAGATTTATTTTTTTTTGTTGGTTCTGGTTAGTAAAGCTGTATCTCAATTTATTTTTGCTGCTATTCGTCCTGATGCTGCTATTAGCTTAGATAATATAATTAAGGAAAGGGGCAGTTGCCCACTTTCACATAAAAGGGATGCTGTTGATGTTGTACTGAAGGTTCCGAAATTGTGTCTGTTTTGAAGAAAACTTATAAACTGTCACGGCTGTGAGTTTTTTCCTTTATTTCAACTCGACACACACTCGATGCTCGCGCTTTGCACGTTATACCTTGACTGACTCGCTCCTCTCAAATGGTCATCTTGTATACTGTTTTTAACTTATATACTGATGTGGTAAGTAATAGCAGGATGATGATTCATCTGTCGTCTGGTCACTTATTTCATTCATATGGTTCAGCTGAAGATACTCCTGGATGAATACTGAATGAGCAGTCTTCAGAATGAGCGGCGAATGGCAATCTCCCTGAATCAGCCGCGAACTGACAATATTTAGGTGCGATGCTGAATCGAGCGCGAACTAATTGAGGTCGTCCGTTAGAGTCTACTATCTTTAGTACTACCGTCTGTAGTAGCACGGTGGTACTTCTTTCATTCACTGAACAATGAGTCAAAGATTGTGACAACGTGAGCGCGCTGGTTTCTGCCGCGGGTGCGTCAGAAGGGCTTTAAGTTACCGAGTCTTCCTGGTTGTGCAGCATTGTGTGGTGTTTGCCTCCGCAAACTTTACATGAACTAGACGTACACTGATTTCGCTTGTGTGACGATGAAAGGCAGTTGAAGCACAGATTTTTCGACTGAACCAGATTTCTTCTGTCGGCAACACTCATTTTGTTAAACACTTCACAACGGAATACAGAATGTTTCACTGCACTACAAACCACACACTTCTCTGCATTATCTGTTGTTGCATGCACTGTTTGTTGCCGTTGTGGTTGGTGCTTAATGCCGCTATGGGATCCTGAACGTGAAGGTTCCGGTGTCCTGATGTTTGACGTTTTACTAATGGAATTTAATACATGAAAGTAATCAAGTCCGCGTACTTTGTAATCTTTGTTGATCTTCGGTGCAACTCCCAATGTCGCATAGTTGTAGAGTCCAGAAGAGAACTTAAACGAAACACTAAGAGAGTACTCCATCCTTCGATCCTTTCTCCTTCTTTTTCGAGTATTCGCAAGTTCTTGTCAAACTCATCCACAACCAGTGTTTCCGAACACTCCTTTTTCATCGGTTGGATTTCAAATAGAGCTTCAACATATGCCTTCACGATTACATATTTATTTTCGTAGCGCTCTGTCAGTAAGCCCCATGCGACTGAATAGTTGTCTGCCGCAATACTGATAGAATCAACCACTGATCGTACTTCCTTAGCTAGCGACGCGACGAGATAATTAAGTTTATCACAATCCGTTAAGTTTTCTGATAAGTAGATCAGCGAACGAAACGCATCACGAAACGCAGGGCAGTCTTTGATGTTGCCATCAAAGTATGGTAGCTTGATGACAGGAAGTTTCACGCGACTTTGCCCAGTCAGTTTCATAGCATATGGATTTGGTGTTTTTGGTAAGGGTGTAAGAATTGCAAGCTTTTGATCCACTCTCGTTGTTAATTCAAACATTCGATCGTCGAATTGTTCATATTGCTTTGCTGCAATACGAATTTGATCATCTGACGCTACTTCGAGAATTCTGGCGTGCAGCGTTTGGTATTGCTCAGTAAGCCGTTTCACACGATCATTGATGGTTCTAACTGCAAACAGGTCAATTGTTTTACAGTCCAACATTCTCTCTAAACGACCAACGGCAACGAAGTTGCCACTCCAAATGGTCTCTTGTCCGCTCCATTTGGTTTTTATTGTCCTGTAACTCAAATCCCTTGAAACCTGCACTGGATGAATCCTCCATTTGATGCGCCTCCCCAGCAACCGATCCTGTCGGAGAATGTTCGATTGGCATTTTTTAAAAAACTTCACAGCACTGCACTGCACTGCTCTGATAAGTCCACAGACACTATTTCGTATGTTATGGCGCGTATTACGGATCACTTGTGATGGGGTCTTTTGATCAACCGGGCCCGTTCCCGGTGAAACACACTTCCCGGTGGTGGATGATTCGCTATTTCCAGATGAAACACGTCCTTTCTAGTCCATTACTTAATTGCGTCTGTTTTATTTCGATGTAACATTAAATTAGTTACATAGCGCACTCTATCTTTCTCCGTTTATACTGTGAGGTTAGTTTCGTACTCGTACTTTCGTAATTACTTTCGATAAAAAAAATCAAAAAAGCTGTTAAAACTAATTTAAATTCCAACATCCTGCCACCTAAAATTGCATTCAATTTTACTCGATAGTTCATGTAATTTCTTCGCCCTTATCTAAACTACCGTGATTATGTAAACTGGTGTGCTGCTGATAGCATCCTCAACATTACTCGGCAACATTACTAGGCAACGGACATATTTCAGCGCTCGACGTAACTATTTCGGTGCCTTTAGCTGTCCGTACAGTAACAAGTCGGACTAATCCATCTTTTCCAGGATGCACCTTTGTTATTTTCGCTAATGGCAATCTAGTGGATGGGCTATTTTCATCGCGTAAAATCACTACTGTTCCTGGTACTAAGTACGATTGGTTAGATCTCATCCATTTATTCCTTGTTTGCAGTTGTTGCAAATATTCAACATGCCATCTATCCCAAAACTGTCTCGAATATTTTCTCACTAATCTCCAATGAGTCAACCTATTGCTTGGTATCTGTGATAGACTAATATCTGGAACTTGTTGCATGTTTTCTCCTATCAGGAAATGTCCTGGTGTTAAGACTTCAATATCAGTTGGTTCATTACTAAGAGTAGTTATGGGGCGCGAGTTTAAGCAACATTCTATTTCGGTTAACAACGTGGTTAAGTCCTCAAATGTCATTGACGACTGTCCTGCTATTCTGATTAAATGGTACTTCTTGACTTTCACCGCAGCCTTCCATAATCCTCCAAAATGAGGCGACCGTGGAGGAATAAATTCCCATTTAATTCCCTTCTCTAATGACCACTTGTCTAGTGAGGAGCGATATTCCTTATCGTGAAGTAGCTTATACAGTGAATTAAGGACGTTGTTCGTTCCTTCAAAATTAGTTCCGTTGTCCGAATGTAATTCGGCAATTAAACCTCTTCCCGCAACAAACCGTCGTAATGCAGCGATGAATGCCTCCGTGGTCAGATCTGACACAAGTTCTAAAAGAAAAGGACGAGTAGTAAAACACACAAACACTGCTGCGAACGTCTTTGTTGGTACAGCTCGGCGATGTTTTCCGTTCACCAGCACAGGCCCACAGTAGTCTACCCCATTGATAGCGAACGGTCTTGCAGGTGTCTCTCGACTTGCTGGTAGATCTGCCATTAGTACCTGTGAAACTGGAGGACGGTTACGGAAGCATGTATGGCATGAGTGATACACACGTTTTGCTAGATTTCTACCACCCGTAATCCAGAATCTTTGCCGAAGAGAACTGAGCATCAAGTGTGGTCCAGCATGTAGCAAAGTAAGATGATAGTGTCGCATTATTAGGTCAGCCAAGGGATGATCGCCGGGAATTATCATCGGATGTTTGCTCTCTTCCGAAATCGAAGCACGCTGCAGTCTGCCACCAACACGTATGATTCCATCAGATGTTATTGCCGGGTTAAACCACTTCAGTGAAGATGCTTTCGATACTCCCTTTCCTTGTTGCAAACGTAGATCATCTGTAGTGAGTCCAACTGAGTCGTAGGGTCGACGCAGCAATCGATTCTTATATTGAATCCAATACACCAGCATTCGTCTAGTTTTCGAGAATGACGAATACAGTCGAAATATACGATTAGGTTCTCTTTGCGTTGTGACACATATTGTCACCGAACTCTTCCTTTCTGCTGCCACGGTTTCAGGCTTCAGGCTCATTCATCCAAGGGGGTCCCTGCCACCACTTGGAGTTGTTGATCAGTTCTGAGGCTAGACATCCCCTTGATACAAGATCAGCCGTGTTTTCAGTACCTGCAATATGTCTCCACTCGTGCCCCTTTGCAGTGTGTTGGATTTTTGCTACCCTGTGAGCCACAAAGGGTTTCCAATGGCTTGGAGAATCTCTGAGCCAATGTATGACCGTCGATGAATCGGTCCAAAATATTACCTTGAAGGGATTCTTCACAGATTCGATGACTCCTGTATACAACATGCTACCCAGATGAGCTGCACATAATTCCAGTCGAGCTATAGTATGTTGAGCATTCAATGGTGCCACTCTGGATTTAGACACCAACAACTGGACTTGAATAGTCCCATTTTCCGTTTGACTTCGTATGTAGCAGCACGGGACGTATCCTTTTAAAGAAGCATCACAGAAAATGTGAACTTGGCATTCAGTAACTGCCCCTGCTAGCGCAACTCGAGGAATCGTCACATTTCGTAATTGAGACAACTGTAAATGAAATTGACTCCACTCCATTTGCAAATCACTTGGAAGCTCTTCATCCCAATTCAAAGATCTCTCCTTGACCTCCGATTGTTTCCATATACGCTGAAGAAATTGTTTTGCACGAGCTTTTACTGGATCGACTATTCCTAACGGATCATAAATGCGAGGTATGTATGGCGTAACATGTCGCCTGGTCAACCTTTCTGCCACCGTAGGGATGTTGATTTTGAATCGTAATACATTATTTGCCGGCTCCCAGATAATGCCCAATGTAGAAGTACTTGAGATCTCCTTAGCATCATTTTTTGAAGATAAATCAGTGATTTCTTGACCTTCGTTGTTGAAGATGTCTGGCTTATTCGAAGCCCATTTGCGCAGAACAAATCCTCCTTTAGCGTATAGTTGCTTGGTTTCATGGTACAATGTTTGTGCATCTTCAACCGTAGCATCTCCGCAAATCAAGTCATCCACATAAAAATCGTTAAATCGACTTGCGGCCTTGGGAAAATTCTTCAGCATGGTCCAAAGCAATTTGTTGAAGTGTTCTAACCCCTAAGAACGGTGCAGACGCTGTGCCATATGTCACAGTATTCAAACAGTACTCTTCAATCGGTTCTTGAGGTGTAGGTCTCCACAAAATTCGCGGGAGGTTGCGTTCGCTTGGATGCAACCATATCTACCTATACATTTTTTCTACGTCCGCACACAACGCCACCTGGTGTGTGCGAAATCGGAGTACAATATTTGTCGATTCTTCTTGAATGGTAGGACCAATCATTAGTGTGTCGTTGAGTGAAATGCCTGAAGATGTTTTGCAAGAAGCGTCGAAGACGACTCTACACTTCGTTGTTGTACTGTCCGATTTAAAAACCGGATGGTGTGATAAATAATACGACGTAGCCTCACTGCTTTCTTGGATTTTAGTCATATGTCTTAACTCGATGTACTCGTTCATGAAGTCCACATAAGCCTTACGGGTTTCAGGCTCTCGTTGAAGTCGCCTTTCAAGCGAAAGGAAACGTTGTAGTGCTGTTGGACGAGACTCGCCTAGTCGATTTAACTGTTCCTGCTTCCAAGGCAATTTGACTATATATTTACCATCAGCATCACGAGTCGTATTTTCTTTGTAGTGTTCTTCACATGCAACTTCTTCAACATTCCAACTCTGTACCTCTTTAAACTCCTCAATGGCAAAAAACTTCTCTAACAATTCTTCAATTCGTGGTTCATTAGCTGAAAAAGCGCAAATGGTTGATGTAGCGTTAGTGGTTGATGTAGCTGTCCCACTTATTGTTTATCCAAATACGGTTTCACAAAGCATCGGTAAATTGTCAGCTAATTTGATTCGTCCTTGCTTGATGGATTTGAAGAAATGTTCTGCGCCTAAAATTAGATCAATTTTATCGCTTTTGTTATACATGGGATCAGCCAATGTTAGTTCCTGTGGGATGTGCCATGAGCTGCAATCGACATTTAAGGTTGGAATGTTGGTAGGCAATTTATGCAATACCAAGCACTTTATATTCAAATTAAATTTCGTGTAATGTGACTTTATGCTTAATTGTGCCATTTTTCTTATTGGCTTATTGGTTAAACCACCAATTTCGATCACAGGAATATTCACTGATGTTGTTCGCAAGCGTAAGAATTGAACAAGTTCCGTAGTGATAAAATTCGTTTGGGAGCCATTATCAAGCAACGCTCTAGCTTCGAATTCATTTCCCCTTTCGTCACACACGATTACTACGACGGTCGACAAGAACACAGTAGAGGTGCCTGGAAGATGCGTTTGTAAGCTTATTGACGGATTAGAGGATGTCGTTTGCTTAGACTCTTGTGGGTGTACAATAACATTTGTGCTGTTTGTCAGCACACATATTGCATTTTCCTGGCAAATAACATTTTGTCACTGTGTGACTTACCTTTAGACAATTGTAGCACCGACGCCATTGCTTCAATCGCTCCATTTTTTTTGTTATCAAGGTTCTTGAACTTCTCACATTGACTCAAAGGATGCGTTTGCTTACACTCGTCGCAATTGCCCTTAATTGGAACGCTCGATGTCAATGCTTTAACTGCACTGGAGGCCGCTTTAGATGGCCCTTTACAAGACGACTCCACGCCACACCTTTCCAGGATCTCACAATGTTTTGTTAAGAAACCCAACGTTTTTTGTAAATCGGGCATTTCCTTTTTCTCGAGTGTTTCTTCCCAATTCGTTTTTGTTTCTAAATCCAATGCCGAAATTATCAACTTATTGATAATAAGATTGCTGGTTTTATCAACAGGGCACTTCATACACTCTAACCCTTCGACATGACGAGTTATTGTTTCCACCAGTTTTCGCAGCTCTTTAGCCGAATCTTTCGGAACAGCCTTTAACGTTAGCAATCCCGTGATGTGCGATTCAATTAAGTGCCTTTCAATGTAGTATCTTTCTTCTAAAGTTTTCCATACTGCTAGGAAATCGTTGTTTTTAATGGCACTTGCGCTGATTAATCCAGCTGCATCTCCAATTAAGGCCTTATCAAGGTGGAACAATTTCGTCGCATCGGAATTATTTCCCTGGTTCATAACTTCCAAGAACATCGTTTTAAACTTAGGCCAATTTTCATATTTTCCATCAAACGATGGTATGGCAACTCTCGGTAATTGATGCACAATCATTGGCTGGTTCGTTGTCGCCACATGGTTTATGTTCCCTGCTTCTACGCCATTTTGGTTTATCATCATTACAGCCTCTGAGTAAAGCTTGAAGAAGCAGCATTCAGCATTATTTGTTGGTTTTTCAGGTTCGAGTATTGGTATGATGTAGCTATGTTTCCAATCTGGAGGTATATTGCTTGTACTCCATATGTGATTGTAGATTTGAAGCAACTTTTCTTTGCCAGAATGTGGTAATTTTTTAATAAGGGGTATCCAATTTGGTCTGGGCCAGTTGATTTGCCATTACATTTGCTTAATACGTGATTTAGTTCGGCTATAATGAAGAGTTTGTTGTATTTCTGATCGTTATTTTTGTTAACGGATATGTTGTGCGGCATGTCTGGTTTACAATGTTTATGGAAGGAAGTTGAGTAGTTTTTGGTGGAGGAGCTTTCATAGAAAAGTTGGCCAAAAATGTCAACTTTTACTTTTAGGTCGGATAATGCATTATTATTGTGGAGTAGTATTGAGTATTGTCTTCTCTTTGGTTTTATATTTGCCGGATAGTTTTCCTACTCTTTCCCACATTTTTTTTGCAGGATATGTCGGGTGTTAATGTGGTGATAAAATTGTCCCAACTGTCCTGTTTTGCTTCTTTACTGCACTCTTTTGCTTTGATATCTGCTTCTTTGTATTTGCCTCGGAGTTCGGCTATTGCTGTATGATTTCCAGTTTTTGCGGCTTTTCTTAATTTTCTTAGGTGGGTTCGTCGATCTTTTACTTCTTTATTGACAGTGGCGTTTCACCAAGGCACTAATGTTCTCTTGTAGTTTGACTTTACTTTCGGTATAGAAGATTCCGCTGCTATAAGTATTAATTTGGAAAATTGATCTGCTGTAAGTTGTTCCGTGCGATATAAAAGTTGTTCCAATTCCATTTGATACCAGTTCCAGTCTGCTTTGTCGTAACAGAATCTAGGCAGTAGTGATTGTTAGTCCTTATGGTCTGAGAAGCTCATGATCATCGAGAACTGGTCACTTCCATGTAAATCATTTTCAATGTTGTAACAAGCTTTAAAATCACCGTACTGAAGACTGAAGATGTTGTTCGTTTGAAATCTCAAATGGTCTTTATTTGCACGCTGTTTGTTTGACAGTTCATGTTGCATTTACAGCTTACACCTAAGGTCAGGGGCGGATGAAACGGTACGCAAAGTAAGCGGCCGCGGGGGGCCTCGAAGCAGCGATGGTACCTAATAAATTCTTGAAGGGGCCCCGAAAGACGACAGAGCATACGTATCGGAGCCCGAGCGGCAGATACCCGCCAATGCCTTCTTACTTGCATCAGTGTGAACTTCCGTCTCTAGTCCAGTCTTAAGTATGCCTGGGTATTGGCACAACCCCGTTTTTATATAGTCGAACGCTTGCTTTACTTCGTACGTCACTTCAAATTTCTCGTCCTTCTTTAACAACACTAACAACGGACGCATTATTTCTGCAAAATTCGCTACGAGCTTCCGAAAGTAACTCGCCAATCCATAGAATCGCTGAATTTGTTTCGCGGTAGATGGCATTGGGAATCTCTTCACCTTATCAATCTTTAATTGCGATGGTTCTACGCGTCCGTCGTAGATTGTCTATCTAAGGTAGTCAATCCTTTGTCGAAATTTACACTTCTTCCAGTTAAAACGCAGTCCAACCTCCTTCGCCACAGACAACAATCGTTTCAACGATTTCAGACTGGCTAGCTCATCGTTCGCTGGCACTTTTATATCATCGACAAATGCTAACACGCAATGCCGAGTTTATGAATCTACCAAACGCACCACCACTGAGACACAATCCAAACGGAGCCCGACAAAACTCATACTGTCCTTCTTGCGTAACAAATGACGTATACATACGACTATCTTCAGCAATTGTTACAAGAAAATATGAATTTCTGAGATTCAACGTCGAATACAGAAACTTGTGCTTCTTCCAATTGGTCAATTTGATCCTCCACAATCGGCATGGGATACGAATCACGTATGATTTTCTTATTAATTTCACGATAGTCCACACACACTCTGCGCGATCCGTTTTTCTTGGGTACCACAACAATCGCACTAGAATAAGGACTATTCGAGGGACAAATCACACCATCACGCAACCACTCATCTACCTGCGCCTTTACTTCCTTTCTTTCTATCGGCGCTAGACGCCTTGGATGCGCACGCTGGAATGTCGTCACACACACGAATATGCAATTCCTTGTCGTTACGCACACAATCTCTCGGCTTATAATCCCGTACCCACACTGATATAACGTCTTTATATTTACTGGGAGCTTCTGGCTCTTCTATTTCCACGTCAATATTAAGAATCCAATTCTCTGAGTTCATCATCATGTTTGCTTCAAAGTTCATTTCCCGCTTCACCACATGTACGCCGTTAGTTGTTACCCTAACATCGAAATGATCGAGGGACGCAGTTGCTAACATAGCTTCAAAAGGCATGGTGTCATTTGTCACTAAATAGAAGTCCACTTCGCGGTGTTGTTCACCATCGATGTACATATTCACTTGGACAACCCCTTGTGCCGCAACCTCATTTCCACCGAATCCTCGTAATTTCACCGTGGTGGCATGCAGACATGGCTTTCCGATTTTGTCGTATGTGCCATCAGATTCAGGAAACTTCCTCTATCGAACAAAGCTTCCACCGCAACCGACCCTATTGTCACCATAATCATCGTTTTTTTAAACTCTACTTGTTTTGTAGCACCCTTTGTGCTACATTCTCGAAAAATAGAATTTGGAGGAGAGTCCACACCGCAACTCTGTACCACTTTCGATCCGCACATCAACACATTTTGTCAGTCACTTTTGTTACCTGTACCGCCTTTTTTACAGTCGCGTGCCCGATGTCCAAATGTGTTACACGAGAAACACTTAAGTACAATTGTAACAACAAACCTTTGTACTGATGTTCTTCTTTTTAGCACTATCACCCTGAGGACGACTGGATTTCTTACGAATAGCATCCTTCTCTTTCGCACGCTCTCGAAGTTTGATTTTCTCTTTTAGCATGCTAATCGTACGCGCTTCGTACAGCGCCGCTCGTTGCACTTCGTCCTCCGTTATTCCGTCAATTATGTACTCACATAAGCTTTCTTCATCTAAGTTGATCTGTTTCGCGATGCGTTGCATGTTATAAACTGGCAACCGCTTCAAATTCATCCAACCACACTGTTAAGTCGATCGTGTCGTCCGTGCCGTACGTTGTGTCCATCGTAGATGTTTCTAGCATTGAATGCTGTTGTTCATGCTCAACGAGCATTCATGCCATTTCCTCTTTTGTGCCTGACGTAGGAAATCCTTTGTCTTCGCACTTCTTTTGGAGTCCGGTGCGCCTGTAGTTCTGCACAATTATTAGTTCTGCACATTATTACCTTATCCTCCTCCATTTTGCTTACACACGCCGTCTTACGCACTCGCACTCTTAACGCACGTCCTCTTACGCACTTGCAGTCTTAAGCACTCCGTCGTGTGTGCTTTTCGTCTTGTTCAAGCACGTCGTCGCGTGTGCTTTTCGTTTTCTCCAAGCACGTCGTCTTTTTCACGCTTATTACTTTTAAATCGTGTCGCTAAAACTCTTCCCGGACGAGCCCCCATGCAGGGTATAAGAATTAACACGATTTATTGAAATATAAGTTCATTGTAAACTGGTAGTGCACTCCGCGACTGTTTGACCACGAGTGTCCTAATTGTACTCGGCGTGGGTATTTATCTCCTTCAGTCCGCTCCCGTCAGTACGCTCGGCCTCTCATTTTTCCTCTCTCCCGCTCCCATTCCCATTCCAACATTTATATTTAGCTTTTTAATTTCATCTAAATCAATCGCACAATGTTCCTCAAAAAAAAAATATCATCGATCTTTTTAGAAGAGAAATCTAAATGAATTTGGTCATACAGTTTCTCTCTACCTAAGTTCCGTGGTGCAACCTCTGTGTAGTCTATTTTGTTTTGTTTCAGTATACCGATTTGTTTGAGCTGTGACATAATGTGTGGTTCTACAATAGGAAGGTTTAATTGATTTTTCATATGCAGTAATTGATGTTTATTGTATTGAAACTTTACTTGTGCAAGGTGACTATCAAATTTTATTAACATGTCTCTACCGATAATTAATGGCCAAGCCATGCTGCCTTTGCAAAGGATAACAAAAGTATGATCCTTGCATTCACCATTAAATTCAATGCGGCACTGTAGCTGTACGCGCGTTTGAAGCATTTTATTCCCTAATCGTCAAACGCCGATGAAGCTTGCTGGACCTCCTGAATCAAATAAACAACGCACACATGATTTCATTTCATTCCAACAGTTTCCCAAATTAAAGGCAACACCTGCCTGTTACGTTTCTTGTAGCTTCACAACTGCATCAGTATCGGCCGCGAAGATTGCTGCAGTGGAGATTTTGTTCCGCTCTGGACAGTCTTTGTACACATGGTTCATCTGATGGCAGCGGAAACAGGATCCTGGTGGACGAGCAGGCTTAGGACATTTGTCCCGAAAGTGTCCGAATCCCGAACAATTAAAACATCGAGTTTCTGCTGGTGCGACTTCAGCACCGGCAGCAGAGGTTTGTCGTCGTGAATCAATACGATTAGATACTCCAGGCAAGTTAAACATACGCAGTTGTTCGTATTTCTCCAACATAGTTTTTAGCTCTCGTACGGTATTGGCTGAGTAATGCATCGCACTCGTATTGCTTGCATCGCCCATGTTATCGATGATGATCGAAACTAATTCTTCTTCCGGTATAGGTTCATTCTTCGCGATTTTTTTCCATATCCAGAACATATCTAAATGTTGTTTCCGAAGGTAGAAGCCGTCGACGACGAAGCTGCTGGTACACACAATCTAAAGTAGGCCTCTTTCCAAATGCAGAAGTCAGTTGCGTTTTGAGCTCAGCGTAGGTCTGCATAGTCAGCGTTTTTGCAAAAATAGCTGCAGTTCCGGATAGAAGGCGACGCGTAACAATAAGCATTGTTGTATCCTTGAGCTGCAGCAGATCACATGCTTTCTCCATTTCCTGAAACCACGCTCTGATATTCTCTATATTGTCGCTGATTGTGATATAAGTATGCTGGTTTTGAATCTGCGGTAAAACTTAGGTAAAACAATCTCGTGTTGTATGGTTGGCTGGGATCACCTCACCTCCTTTTTTCTTTATTAATTTCTTGGACCATATCCTGCTGTCACTGCAGCAACCGCTTGCTTGCGAAAAATTCACTGCATTACACTGTCTTGCGCATTTAAAATTCACGATTGGCATTAACAGTCGCCCGAAAAAGTTGTTACCATGCTGCTAATGCACTCGAACGCGTCACGCATCTTTGTAGGAGCGTTTTCACCGTTTGGAAATGGTTTGTCACCAATGCTTACTTTGATCTCTGTCATTTCTTTCTGGAGCGAAAGAATTGTTTTCTCCTGTTCCAATTGGCGGATACGCGCTTCCAAATTCAAAAAGGTGGCTGTTTCATTTTGAAACAAAGCGGCGTCGGTTGCTGCATGGGCACAGGTATCCGCACCCGCAGTGATGGTAGCGTCGGTAGCAACAATGTAGGCGGCGTCGGTGGAAGCAATGGCGGCCACTTGGGACGAAACGTACAACTTTTCATCCTCACGATTCCCTTGCGGCTTCACTCCCGAAATATTCTCCAACAATTTTAGAATCTGCATGATCGTTGCAGTAGGAGACAAAGTGCATCCAGCGGCCTCGATTACACCCACCATTTCGTCTTTTGTAGGCATGATGAGTAATCCCACTTCTGAAGTTGTAACAAGCTTTAAAATCACAGTACTGAAGGCTGAAGATGTTGTCCGTTTGAAATCTCAAATGGTTATGCCTTGTGATGTGAGAAAGGAATTCAGAGTTTAAGAACCAATTACGTTTTATTTGTTTAACATCCAAATTCAAACTAAACTAGTTCAGCAGCATCGCTCGCACACGCCGCATATGTTCTGTGACTATCGTGATGATCACCGGCAGTAAAAGTAATTACAAAGTGAGTGACCAAGAGAGAGTTGGTTGCAAAAATGTCACCAGGCTGGTCACAAGTCTCACCGATCATGAACGTTTCACCTCTGATCATCGCTGTTGTGTACGTGAGTTGTCATAGTTCAGTTTTCAGTCATGATTGTTGACGACAATAACAGAGCATTTTGCTCACAGTGAGAAAAAGTCATGACAACGTGAGAGACCTAGAGTTGATTACTTAACGGTTTCCAATCATGTCACACAACTAGCTCACTGTGTGATTATCACTTATGATGGTCGCAATAGAATACGTGACGCTGACATGGATTTTGTTTCAGTCATGATTTTTTGTGATATTGACAGTGACATTTTGCAGCACTACATAGAAGTTCCGGAACAATAATGAATGGTATAATCATAGTTCTCTAGAAAAAGAGACCATCGAGCAATTTTTGCAGAATCATTACGGTTCTTTAGGGTTTCGACCAATGAATTACAATCCGTGAATATCTTCAAAGGGAGTCCGTGAACGTATGTATGGAATCTCTTAAGCGCATAGATAACGGAGAGCGTTTCTAGCTCATAACTATGCAGCTTCGCTTCTTCTTTNTCAATGGCCATGCCATTGAGCCTTTACAGAGTATAATAAAAATATGATATTTGTTATGGTCGTTAAATTTAATGCGACATTGGAGCCGTCCACGCGTTCTTAATTGTTTGTTACCTAATCCGAAATATTTTGAAGCTTCGCTTGTGTTTAAGCATGATTTAGGGACTAATGATTCATCAATGAAGCTTGCTGGACTTCCTGAATCAAAAAGACAACGCACACAATCAATTTCATCACTCCAACAATCTCTCAATTTAAAGGCAACACTTACCTCCTGTGTTTCTTGCAATTTCGTAACTGAATCCGTATCGGCCGTAAAAATCGCTGCGCTCGATGTTGTCTTCCGTTCAGGGCAGTCTTTATATACATGGGTCGTCTGATGGCATCGGAAACAGGAACCTGGTGGGCGAAGGGGCTTAGGACACTTGTCACGAAAATGACCGAAAGCCGAACAGTTGAAGCAGCGGGTATCCAAGGCTGGGACTTCTGGACCAGTTGAGGAAGCTTGTCGTGTGTTGTTGCGGGTAGACGAGCCAGGTAATTTTAACATGCGCATTTGCTCGTATTTAGCCAACATTTTTTTCAGCTCCTCCACGGTGTTGGCCGAATAGCGCATTGCACTTGTGTTGCTCGCATCACCCATATTATCAATAATGATTGTCACTAGTTCCTCTTGGGGTATGAATCCTTTTTTAGCAATTTTTTCCATTTCCAGGACGTATCTGAAGGTAGTTTCGGTTGGCAAAAGGCGACGGCGTCGAAGCTCTTGGTACACACACTCCAATGTAGGGCCTTTACCGAATGCTGAATTAAGCTGTTCCTTTAGTTCATTATAGCTTCGTATGTTAATCGTATTTGCGAACATAGCTGCAGTTCCGGAAAGCAAACGACGAGTAACAATCAGCGTCGACATCTCGTTTAATTGCAGCATAAGTGTCGCTTTCTCCACTTCGTCAAACCACGCACTGATGCTATCCCCATTGTCACCACTAAATGGCGTCACCATACTCTTTATGCAGTCAAACGCATCACGTACCGCAGTAGGAGCATTTTCGATGGTGGCAGCTGCTTTCCCGTCAATTCGTGCGCTCAGTTCCGCTATTTCTTTTTGGAGCAAAAGAATTTTCTTCTCCTGCTCCAATTGACAAATGCGATCTTCCAAACTGCTCATATCGCGAGGTAGAACTGCAGCGTCGCTTTTCGCTTGTAGAATCGCAGGCACGGAAGCGTCGGTTTCCACAGGTACAGAATCGCCTGCGTCGAAAATGGCGGCGGCGTCGGTTTCCACAGGTACAGAATCGCCTGCGTCGAAAATGGCGGCGGCGTCGGTGCAAGCAATGATGGTGGTCTTTTCTTCAGTCACACCATTAATTTCGTCGAACAATTTTCTTATTTGCGCGATTGTTGCCGTAGGAGGTACAACTTCACCGGCAGACTCGATCGCACACACCATTTCATCTTTTGTAGGCATGATGATCCCACTTCTGAGATGTAAAATGCTGGCACGGAAGAAATAAAACACGGAAGGCTGAAGATGTTGTCGGTTTCAAATTTCAAACGGTAATGATCCTTTATTCACAGTGCCATTCTTTTGGCAAAATGTTGAGCTGTCACCGTGACAGCTGTCAAGATCTGTATAGATCAGGTGAGTAGGTGGCTAAGGTTTATAATTTTTAACTATTTACATATGAATGTATTAAGAACCAATTACCAACGATGTTCACGATCTGTTTGTTTGTAACGACTTTGCTACGTAATTTCAAGCCGTGACATTCACAAGAAACAGACTCTTGGACTCGGTACTATAGTAACGTAACATTAGGCTGAATCAGTTCTGGTCTGAGGGTACAAGAAGTAAACGCATCAAAAGCGAAATCTTTAGCATTTTCAGCTTAAATTGATAATTTTCTCGCGTATCACTGTATCTTACAAGTAAAAAGTAGTGCGAATAGTAGCACGATGGACACACAGGATCTGGAACTTACCATCTCTGCCGAAGAGATATGCCGCACCTGTCTGGCTGCGGTCGATCGAACGCAGCTTAAACCGATATTTTGTAATGAAATTTTGGATGGGCGCATCGTACCGTTCCCCAGCGTGGTGGAATTGGTTATAGGAGAAAAGGTAGGTAAACTGCACGCCACTAACTTTCCCAGATGCCAGATCTGCCCCAAAATGCATATAAATGTGGTACAGTAAATACAGCTAAAGTTACACTATTGCAGCTTGTTAAACATGACAAACTTCCAAACAATGTTTG
>CM028118.1:17287949-17302570 GCA_016170025.1 Anopheles vaneedeni | reverse complement strand
GTATATTTTTCCCTAGAAATTCGTTTTGGCTGCATATGTTTTGTAGGGTACGGCCTACTCCGGAACGTTTGGTACCAAAGGAAGAAGGAAAGGGAACGAGATTGGCTGTTGGACACGCCGAACTAACCAACTCTTGTGAGAGAAAGGAAATAAGGAAGAAGGAACCAGACTAGTCGTTGGACAAGCCAACCGACATAGCTTGTGGAATCAGGGGGAGAGGTACCAAAAATCAGCAATGATTCTAAATACACCGGGGAACGTGTAGAGGTGTCTAAAGTTCGCTACCCGCCAAGGACTTGCTTTAGATCTCTACACTGGGTGATTTAGGGATAAGAATAAATTCAACTCCAAAATCTTTGCTGTGTAATTCGATGTATGTATTTCAAAATCCTGAGCCTTAAAGGATCTATGGCATTGCTCCGTTAGCGATGCGAAACAGTTTCCCCAAATATCTCCATTGGCGATGCGAATCAGTTTCTCCAAATACCTTAGTAGGCGATGCGAATCAGTCAGTTTCCCCAAATACCCATCCTGTACATGCGAATTGTTATCCTATTTTCACTCATAGGTGGCGCTAATATTGAATCGCGGTTTGCCTATACTTGAGGCGCTCTTTTAATCCTAAACAGTGCCATCTGCCTTGAACCGCGTGCCGCCTGCTTCGAATCGCGTGCCATCACCGTCAAAAGCGTGCCATTACGGAAGAATCGTGTGCCACTACGTTCCAATTTTATATTCGAACGTAGCTGGAAACAGGTGTATTATGGGTGGTAGAATATAATTTGATGATATGACCATTGCACATTGGGCAAATGCCTGTATAAAAATCTAAAATCTAACTTCATCATTCATACAAATTGAATACATTTTTCGAAAGTAGATACTTTAACTAAGATAAAACCAAAATATTTAATTTTTAAATTTCAAATGTTGTGAGAATAGTACATCAAACCCTCAGTTGGTAAGTACTTCATGGAAAATATGTTATATTTTAGGCAAAAGTAAAACCGTTGTATTGAGGAAACCAATCGACGGATTTTTATAATTTTTATGTTTCTGGATAGGATTTTATAGGAGAGGATATATGCTGTTCACTTGTTTTCATCAATTTTTTGATAATATGATCTTTTTACGCGTTAAAAATTACCAACAATCAAACCAAGGTCCTGAAATTATCAGAAATGTTGTGTTAGATAATGAAAAAAAAACTATGTTTGGACTCGAGTTAACTCTTGTATCATGTATCATATGAAAGGCCAACATTTTTACTTTATGATTTCGTTTTAATTGGCTGCGACCATACGCGACCGTGAAATATATTTAAGTTTTTCTGAAAATACCTCGAGTGTATTGTGAGCGTAGCGGCACCGTTCTCTACACCTCAGCACCGAGTACCTTGGTTACCTTGTGAACTTGAGTAACGTATTTTCTTATTATTTTTTTTATTTTGCAACTATGCATTTCATGCTAGTAAATAAGTACATTAGATCATATTATCTCATTTTATTAACTATATAATGATTGTTTTTTTTTGCTACGAGCAAAAAAAAAGTTTCAAATCCCATCCGGACCATCCCCGGAGCAAGGATTGTCTATCCTGCTACGTGGTAAAAATAAGTCTTGATACGGCTTGACCGTTCTTAAGAAGCAAAAAAACATAAGTAACTGCCGGTTCAAAAGTAGTGCGATCTGACAATATGACAGATTCAGTGACAGAACGATACACACCGCGTAAAGTCATGTCAAGTCATACACACAATCCGCCAAATTATAGTTTTTGTGTACGCGTGCTTGTTCACGGATATTAAGCTCATTCTAATAAGTGTTAACCAGATTATAACATGGCTTCGTTCAAATACAGTGATATATTTAAGCATTTCGAGAATAGCAAATCTCCGGATTACAATCTAAATAAAGCGTTGCAGTATATAGAGAGTGTGATTAACATTAGTGACGATGAAAAGCGAAAACTAGTGGTGAAGTTAAAGTACTTTTGACCAAAAGTGCTAGAAACATGTTGCGTTTTGAAAGTAGGAATAGGTCTTGGCTTGATAAAAAAATTATAATATGTGATACTCAACCAAGTGAAAAACCTCGCGGCAGACCAAGAAAACCCTTCGAAGCTCTTTCTGTAAGAAACAAACGCCGTTTTGTTGTCAATCAACGTGGAAGCGATGAAAATGAAAATATCGAACAGGAACTTTACTACGTCCGTCTATTGGCATACAGAGAAAGAAATCTAAAGTTATTGTCTGTTGTTGATATCATATTAAATCATCCAGAATGTGTCTTCGATAACAAAAAGTGTTGTGAAAAGAGTGTTTCACCAGAAGAAAGTTTAGCGTTCTTCATAGATAACAGTTTNTGCAATCTGCGAATTTCTTCATCGTAAGTAGCCTGGGTGTTTTGTACAATGGATGAGTCGCATTTGTTAGCCGGGTTATATTCTTTGGCCACACTTTCAACATCAACACGCTCCGCTGCGGTATCAAAAATAGCGGGAAGGCACGTTACGGATGCGTCATTGTGAGCGTACAACATGGCAGCACCGCACTTTACGGGGGTAACACTTGAGGCGTCCAAAATGATGACATCACTCTGACATTTCGAAAACTGTTCACAATGATCTACCGGTAGCGGACCTGACACTTCAGCATATTACAATAGAGATAAAAAAATGCATTTTTGGTTTAGTTCAGACCAATATGGCCATATCACCATATGGCGGTCAATATATTGGTGTTTTTGGACGTTTTTTATAAGCTTCTCTCTGACATCGATAAATTTTTCAATTGAAAGCGGTTCTAGTTTCGGTTTTTTTGTTTTTAGTACTTTATATAATAGTAATGTTTTACTTTTTTATTCATTTCATTCATCATTCATCATTCAACAACATCTGGAATGTCAGACTCGTTCTTGGCAACACTCCAAAATATCACTTTTTCTTTTGTTTCTTTAACAAATTGTACTTCAATTGGCCGACAAAAACGTACATTTTGAGGCAGTAAATTAAGACAAATTATATCCTCCTCATCCGAAGCAAATGAAAGGCGGATAGGACTTAACGCTGATACAAGAAAATGGTTATAAGAAATGATGACGCCGGTTAACCTTTCATCACCGGTTACTGGTAGGGATTTTTCTAATGGAATCATACCTGATATGGAATCATACGTGATATGGAACTTCTTCAAATATCTTTAAAAGGCTACTGCGGCAATAACACCCAACCCTATGTGTTACTCTAAAGTATGGATTGTTCAAAGCAAGTATTTTGTAATTTGTCAAATGTAGTAATTTGACTGCCAACCGGTTGCAAAAAGCACAGGTAACCACACCATGAACACACGTATCTGCGTGTAACACAAAGTACAGAACACTACTATAAATAGAGTACAGATTGAAAAATATCAAGAATTATACCTTAAAAAAAGGAAAGGTGAAGCAAAAGGAAATGATGAATCTGATTAAATCGCTATATTAAAATCAATGCCTGATGGGGATGCCCAGTACTATATGTACCCGATTTCAAAAAAAGTTAGTTTGAAAAAATTGTCATAAAAATCGCGTTCACAAACTTTCGTACAATACCTCTTCACCACATGAAAGTAAAAATGTTATACTATTATGTGGTACTAATGAGAGGATGCAACTCGACAAAACTCCCAGAATGGTTTCAAATCAAAGTTGAAAACATGACATTTTTCACGGACTTTTTGCAAACATTTTCAAAATTTGAGCTTAAATTTTACACAAATCAGAAACACAAAGATATATACGAAAACAATATTGGATTTCTCAATTTCTAAATCATAAAAATCTATCAATTTCGATCTAGTATTTAATGAATTACATTAATTTAAAATTTGCCAAAAAATGATTTAAAAAAAAAATCACAAATCTTGACTTTGACAGACTCGTTCTCAGAAACCAGATTAGTTAGCGACTTGATTTTCTGGATTTTTCTTAGTTTAATCCTGTAGATTAAAAAACCGTGTTTGGTTTCCTACTAGTTTCCATCGTGCCATGGTAGCGATTGTTTTTTGCAGTTCGGCGATAATCGCGTCCTTTTCGCTTTCTGCTTGAATAGCTACTAGCCGTATGTTAACGGAAGTTTTGTTGTTGTATTCGCTAGCAACTTCTTTGTATGTTATACCATTGTCGATTTTAATCTTTATTATGTCCTGTTCTTTTAAGAATGCTGGACATTGTCGATGTAAGGAGTTATGGTTACCGTTGCAGTTCTTACATTTGGCCTCCATAGAACAATTGCCATGCTCACTAACTTCACAATTGAGGCAGCTTGTTGCTGCTTTGCATCTGTTTATCGAGTGTCCAAGAACAAAGCAATTGTAACACAATAATGGACGCGGGTAGAATGGACGTGTCGTGATGTTAAGGCATCCAACCCGTATTTCGGTAGGTACTTTCAGGTTTTCGATTTTGAGTAAAAAGGCATTGGTTGGTTTCACTTCTCCATTGACTTTTTGTGTAAAGCGCCGGACGTTAACTACTTTCTGAACTTTGAGTTCATTTTAAATTTCTTCATCGCTAAGACCTTCAAGTTGGTCACAGACAATCATCTTCTTATCGTATCGTCGATCAATTTGTCCAGTGATTGCAGTGATTTTTACTAATAGTTTTGTCCCTTTTTCGATGTAGCTGCATGGTTCAATGTTTCCGGCAAAACTTGTTAGGCTTTTTTCTATAATGAAAGGATTCTTTGGAAGATTGAATCCCTCGTTGGCACTGAGAACCAAAAACAATAATTCCCCTTTATCAGGATCTAACCATGCAGGAGTCCTTTTCTCTAAAATTGTCAATTGACTCGCAAGGCTGCTGATTTTGAATGCCTAATCATCTGATCCCAATCCGGATGCTTCGGCAACTTCACAATATATCGCCCATGGTTATCGCGACTGGTTGTTTCTTTATAATATTGTTCACATCTTTCTTCGTCAGAAGTGAGTAAGGTTCTCCCTTCTACTGCCTCTTTTTGTCAAAACCTTTCTAGCTGCTGTTAAATGTCTGCAACTGTTATCAAATTGCATGATGCATTCGGGCTTTCCGAAGATTCGTCTTTAGTTGCCAACCCAGTTACAATCCAGCCAAAGACGGTTTCTACTAATGAGTTGTTCGAATGAGGAATATTAAATCGTCCGCCTTTTAACAGCTTGTACAAGAGACCCGCACCGATCATCTTGTCTATACGACCAGGGATGTTATAATGCGGATCGGCGAGCTGCAATTGTGCTGGAATGTTCCAATTTAGTGCTGTGTATGGTATCTAGATCGGTAAAATCATTTATTATATTTCGGATATAATTCACCTGCAGAAAGAAAAACGCGTGCTTACGGTATGGCGTCCAAGTTGAAAGAGAAGAGAGTTTATTCAACTGTCATATAAACGTTGAGTTAATTTTCCTTTCGCCGGTTTTGGCATAAAAAAAACTTTATTTCTCCTTGAGCTCTAATCTAAGACTAAAAACTATCGCTGGTGTCGCGCATAGCTGGTGTCGCGTTCGGGTGGTGGCGTGCTAACTAAGCCGTTTGCGCATAGCTGGTGTCGCGTTCGGGTGGTCCGTTTGCGCATAGCTGGTGTCGCGTTCGGGTGGTGGCGTGCTAACTGTTGTTTGTAGTTCATGCTTCAGTTCTCCAACGACATCCGTTTATGTTCCATACTTGAAATCACTAACAAATTATCGCCACCGTGGCCGAAGTTCTGACAATTTTTACACTGCATTACACCGCTTTTATTGGAGTAATACTTCCAACTCACTCTCTGATGGTCAAGTGCAATTATCGTGCGTAGCACTTTTAGCTCAACCGTTCCTTTGTTGAAATGTAAGAAATACGCAGCCTGTTCGGCGTAACGTTTGTGTTTCATTGATAGTTTTTTTTTATAGTCACTGGAGTCAGTTTCTCTTCCCTTAGAATTTGTTGTAAATCCTCGATTGGCATGTCCATTAGACCGAGCAGGACGATTTTCGTTGTCTTATCTTCCTCCAGTTGATAAGAGTGGAAACTGAGATTGATTTTTTTAAGTGGTTGAGCAGCCTCTGGTAGTCTTCGATGTTGCTAGTATGCACTATTATTCCATTAAGCGTAACATTGGTGGTGTATCGCACGACACCAGATGCAATTATTTTTTTTGTGTATGTCACCTACGTTGGTGCTGGCCACGGTTAATGGTGGTGGTGGTTTCGCCAGTTTCGCAGTTCTTACATGCGTATTTGTATTCACGTCGATTTCGTCGTCTGCGATGGATTCGAGAATACCAAACGGATTTGAATCCACTTTTTTAACTGATTTGGAAGGATGGCCAACCACGGATTTATGGAATGAGCTAAGAGGCATAGAAGCAAGCCTGTTCCGTCTTCGCAACAGGCACCTTTCTTTCAAACGACTTTCCGAACGAACACGGCACAATTTCTCTTAACACTCTTTATTTGGTCACGGGTGTAGCGGAGGTTAACAAAATCACTGTGCTTTCTCTGCGCGTTATGATCAAATAAGTGCGTATCACGCTTCGACGCACACTTTTATCCTCGCTAGCGCCGGTCGTCAACCCATCTCGCCGGTCATCGCTCCAACGCTGTTTCGGGCTCTTTCGGGATCCTCTAGGCGAGTAATCTCGCCCTCTATGGAGAAACAGCGCAAGCTCTGAGATGTTTTGTATCCATCTCGATCGGACTGTTTACATGCAGATACACGTCCGATCGCTATCGACAGTGAAACCACTCTGATTTACCTTTTCCGATATGCCTTGTTGTACGAGATTGTTAATTTCTTTTCCTACGAGTTCTTTTATAGCGAAAGGTAATGTTCGTGGTTTTAGAAAAACCGGCTTAGAATCCTCTTTTAAAACCAGTGAAGCTTTCATGTTTGATATTTTTCCTACCGTAGCTTCAAATATTGTGGGAAACTCCTTCATTGTTGGAAGGGAGAAAAATCGAGACAAATGCGCAGTCTTCCGTTTGGGCGTGTGTATTTGTCGAAACACTTTGGCGGAATAATCCGCTTACAAATAAGCACAAGGTTGGACAACGTTTTCCATCCCCAGGTGACATCTGTCATTTACGTTGAGGGGTAGGAAATTGCTCCTATTCAACACTCCTCCTCAATTACTAGCTCTCACATTCCCTGTCGTCAATCCCAAATTATCCGCGAACATATTATGTTTTACCCTTCCCAGCCTTAGTCAATATATCCGCTTTCATACCATCAGTGGGGCAGTACATTAACTTAACGTATCCTCGTTGGCATAAATCTTGTACGAAATGTTGCTTCGTTTCGATGTGCTTGGACCGCTTGCTAGTCTTCTCCGATTGAGCAAATGAGAGACAAGCCTGGTTGTCTCCGTTCACTATGGTAGCATTATTCTGAGCTTCTGCCAAAGCAACGTATTCAGCCTCCATAGTAGATAAAGTGACGTAGCTCTGCTTACGACTCGCCCAGGATACTGCTCCTCCTGAGAAGTAAACCACGTATCCGGTGGTTGATTTCCGCGACGAAGAATCTCCTGCCCAATCCGCATCCGAATATGCGACTAAATCACTGCAGTTGATTCCACCGTGCTCTCCACCCAGCTTCAGCCTCCAATCTTTGGTACTCTTGAGGAACACCTCGCTTAGTTGCCGTCCAGTCTCTTTCCGTTGGAGCACTAACCTTTCTTCCCAATACAGCAACTGTTGTCATCAAATCGGGCCGCGCACAAACAGCAATATAGAGAGTAATGCTCCCACAACGGATCGGCATTTGGTGCCATCTTCTAACGGTTTGCTGTCAGTTGTGTCTTTTACAAAACCTTGGTCCATTGGTGTCTTTGCTGCTTTTGCTTCAGCAAGCCCTGTTGTGTTTACCAGCTTGTTGATGTAATTTCTTAGTCCAATGCTGTAAACATCATCTTCCTTTTGGATCTCCAATCCTAAAAAGAATTTGTTCGCGCAGAACAAAAGTGTTGTTTGCCAACAGTGCAATAAAGCGTTCCGCGAGTAGCGCGCGAACAGAATTTTACATCACCAAGATGTTTCACTTTGAAATGCTTTCTCAACTGTCCATAATCACCTGCTATGATGTTTTTGCTCCTGCAGCCCACGAGGATATCGTCCACGTAAACGATGAGGTACACCATCTCTTCGCTTCTGTTCGCCGTATACAATCAAGGATCGGCCAAACTCGCTGCAAACCCCAGTTTTCCAAGCATTTTCGAAAGTTTCTCGTTCTAACACCAAGCCGAATGATTCAGTCCGTAAATGCTTTTCCTCAGCCGAGACACAAACTACTCCTTTCCTCGAACCAGCTGGCTGACGCATATATAATTATGTAGGCGACGCGTGTTCATTAGTTTAAAGTACAAAACTTTTTATTAATGACGACTCGTTGCTTACAGTTGAGTTGCTCGATACAAACTGAAACTTTAATTCTAAGCTAATCCTACTTGTTGTGCCTAACCGACGAGCCGGTGTTTGGTACAGCGTGGCATGATGGTGTCGGATGGCGAACGGGGTCCCTACTGAACTACTAGTTGTCGTCTGGTTCGGTCTGGACGACAACCGTGGGAAATGTTGCAATATTCTAGGTGTCGTATGACGGTCGCTTGTCATAGGCACATAACTTCTCCGGGGGGTGAAAACAGCGTGTCCTCATGCGTCTAATCTATCCAGGAGAGTAGCTTCACTGCGATGGTTGCGTGGCTCGTTCTGTAGGCGGGATTTTCTTTTACCGATTTGATTTACTATTGCTGATACTAGGTGACTTAGATAGCAATAGGCAATTATGATCAAAATTAAAGATACTGCAAAGCTAAGTCCGATTCCGCTTAACAGACTCCAATTCCATGTTATATTCTTGTACTGTTGCAGGTAAATGTGTTCGATATGATTGCAATTCGTTAATGTTCTATTGTCTAGGGACGCCAAAGGAGTTTCTACGATTTTTCGATGAATTGCGGTGTTGAATGTTGTTCCTGACACTGAAGTTGGTTTGGTTTGGTTTTCGAACTGAATGATACAGTCAGAAAATGTAAGTAGGAAATTTCCTCTCAGTATTCTGTCATTTGGGCCACAATCGGTTTTGATTAGCTGTCCATTTGCATTCTCGATAAGTAAGAGATTTTACGCTATGAGTTTGGTTGTGATTGTGTAATCTTGTACTACAATACAGTTACTTTCTTTTCCCATCTCTAGAGGGAATATGCAATTGTCGATAAATTCCATTGTATAGGAATACCTTACGGTATAGGAACGTATTCTTCCGGTTTCGTTGTTGTGTAGAGTATCTTTTTGTGTTGTAGCAGATATCTTGGACGATGTCTGATTACAGAATTATTATGGTTTATCGCAATTATTTCAATGATTTTTGATTCGACTTCTTGTAACTGAGGAGCTTTGAGTATGTATAGCAGTTTTTCTTTGCTGACTGCTATTTTGGGTGTCACGTAGGTTAAAGCTTCTTCAGGGATATCTGTTTCTACTCCTTGGTCTTCTAAAAGACGTTTGATGATGGCGTATTCACGTGACGACAGAATTTTGCTGTTTGTAACAGACATTTTGGATAACAGTATCGCATCTTTGATATCTTCTAGTATCTTATTGATGGTGTCTATATTGATCATTGTCGTCAGCATATCAAGTTCGGAAAGGAGTACATCATTTTTAACTTCGATTATCTGCTTCACTTCATTGATGAGGATTTTGCTTCTATTTCCAAGATGTTCGTTGAATTGATATTGTTGGTTATTGCTTTCTATAAAATCATTCATCGTACGATTAATGATTTGCAGATCATGGGCATTCGGGCTTCCTCCGATCCATTTCCAAACTGACCCTATAGCTTCTATGCTTCTTGTTTGACGCTTTCTTGGTTTTATCTGATACAAGTTTGAATATACGTTGTTAATCTTATGTTTAGCGATTCCCGCTAACTATTTGTTAGCCTATTGATAGATTGATTTAGAAGAGTGATCGTATTTTCGATATCTGTTAAGTTAATTTCGTGAATTATGTTAATATTGGCGATTTGTAGCTTACATGGGTGTTTTTCTAATATTTGGACTGGCTGATCAATTACAGATTACTGATTAACAATTCCTGTGCTTTGGAGTAGGTGATTTGATGTATTTTGAAGACAGCTATTAAAATAATTATTTTGATTAGATCCATCTTAGTTGCTTATTCTTGTTTCCTATAACGCTCTATTCTATCTTTTGTTTTTTGATCTCCTAAATAATTATTTGTTTCTTCTCTTAAATAATTTTGTTTGTCCGTTTTTCCTTTTTTTGCGCTCCTTCGTGTTGTATATTGGCAATACTCTGAAGATTGCTAAAAAGAAACTGGAAAATATTGGTACCGGCATGTCAATTATTTTGATCCGAATCGTCTTGTCCTGTAACGATAAGACAATATGAGTACTATGTTTAAAGATTGTTTAATCCGTTTTAATTAATTGTTGTTGCATTTGACATTTCTTGGCGCAATTTTTCCACGTCTTGTTTTATCTTATTTTCCACGTCTTGTCCTGTAAAGATAAAACAGTATTAGTATGAATTTGTTTGAATATTACTTAATCCGTCTTAATTTATTTTTGTTGCGTTTGACATTTCTTGGCGCAATTTTTATTGTTTTTTTTCATAGTTTTCCACGCATTTTGCTTTTGAAAAACGTGGGTCGAGTTTTTTTTCTGGTATTTTTCTTTATGAAAATGTCCTGCCCTTCAGTAATAAACGGAGGATTTTCCTTTTTGTTATTATTCTTCTTCATTCTATTTGCAGCCTGGAGAAGATTTTTCCTTGGCAATCCGAATGTTCTATAGTACTGTGAAAGGGTCTTTCGAATATCTGTCATGTTTCTGGATTTAATTTCTATAAGTTGAAGGTGTTTCGAAAATGCACATATTAAAGAAAGGTAATAATACTTATCCATTCCGAAAATATCCATGTGAACTCTATGAAAAGGACCATTTTCTATTGGTCGTGGTGATATTTTGATATTGTACGGTTTTCGTTCGTATTTATGTTGCGTACAAATCGCACACGAATTAACTAGCTGCTTGATTCGTTTCATGATGTTCGGGAAGAAGTATGCACGTTTAAGTTGTCTTTCAACTTCGATTATACCTCTGTGGGCTCTTTCGTGTTCTTTTCTTATAATATCGTCTTGGATTGGTTCGGATGTTACGTCTTCAACCATATTTTGTGTAATAACAAAATGGCAATTTGAATTGCTTAAGTTTTCTCTGTATACTGCTTGAATTACATTTAGTAAGCTTTCTGGAGCAAAAATAGCATTTTGCTTTCCATTAGAAAGGTCTTTCATTAAGTGTGTAATTTTTCTTCTATCAAACTAATAGTTGTCCTCTTATAGTTTTGAAAAATGTGCTCTGTAACAATGGAGTCAGAGTTTCCTATTTTGAAAATGATTTGGTTTCTGTAACTGTTGATAGCTCTCTCTGTAAAATGTATGTAATAGTCGTCGGAAGTATCAGCTGAATGTATTGTGTCAGCAGAAGATGAACTGAAATTATTTTCCACTGAAATTTCATCTACCGCAACATCGTTTTGAAGTTCGTTAGTGTTAACTTCCACTTTTCTACTGAGTGCGTCAGCCACTACGTTAGTCTTTCCTGTCTTGTAAATTACGTCATAGTCATAATTTTCTAGGTCCAAACGCCAGCGTATCAATTTGGCATTTTTATTTGAGTTTTTTATGAAAATCAGAGGTTTATGATCGGCAGCTAAGGTAAATTTATTACCATACAGGTAGGGTTTAAATTTGGTTACTGCCTATATGATGGCTAGGGCCTCTTTTTCAGTTGTGGAATAATTCGACTCTGTTTTGTTTAGAGTACGGCTAGCGAATGCAATGGGTTTCTCTATTTTGTCTATTACCTGTGAAAGGACGGCACCGAGGGCGTAGTTACTTGCATCGGTTGTCAGTATAAAAGGAAGTTCAAAATCGGGGTAAGATAATATTTGATCGGAAATTATTATATTTTTTAATCTTTGAAATGCCTCTTCATATTCTTGATCATTCAAGTTAATTGTTGAATCCTTTCGTAAGTACTTAGAGAGGGGTTTTGTTATTTTAGAATAGTCTTTTATAAAACGTCTATAATAACCAACAAGTCCAAGAAACTGCTTTATTTCTCTCTGATTTTGCGGAAGTTTCCAATCTTGGATCTTTCTTATTTTTTCTGGGTCAGGTTTTTTGTTTTCATATTGCCCTATGAGACGGTAGATTCTTGTGTCTTGTTTATTTACAATGTTGATTATATTTTGTACATACGATTTTATGTTGTGAACCAGTTCTTTTGTTTTCTGGTAGTGCTTATTAGCGTTACCCTCCTTTTTGTTATGCCAAACTTGGCAATTATCAGTGGAAAGCTGTTGCTTATCGCCAAGAGTTTCCGTTAAAATTTTCTTAACGTTGTCAAATGTTGTTGGGTTTCCATTTGAACAAAGAATATCTTTAGCATGTCCCTCAATTTTATTTATTACCGCAGTAATATAAATTTCAAAAATGCTCGGAGGCACAAGCTTTTCGAATAAGTAAAGTGTTTTTTCCGCTGTTTCTAGCCAACTTACAAGTTGCTTTTTGTTGCCATTAAACGTTGGCAACATTTTTATTGGATCAGGTATACGGGACGGGTCTCCTGATATCGTTATTGCGCGATCAGGTTCAGTTTGCCGGTATACTGGTCCGTTGTCGTTACTGATGCTTTGGAAACGCAACTCATGTTGCGTTAACCTTTCATCTATGGTTTCCATGGCTTGCATCATGCGCGCCATCAGCGCACTGATATTCTTCATATGATTGGAATGAATTTGAGGTTCCATCGTAAGGTTTTCCAAAAATAAATCCAAATTTTCAATAGGTATGTGAGAATGTTCTCCCGATACCACACTTTCTTAGCACACAATTTCACTTTACCGGAAGTTGATAAATTTGAAATAATTTTACTTCTCGGAAATTNTCTTTACATGGATTTCCTTTGATGTGAATGTTTGGTTTTCGAACTGAATGGTACAGTTAGAAAATGTAAGTAGGAAATTTCCTCTCAGTATTCTGTCATTTGGGCCACAATCGGTTTTGATTAGCTGTCCATTTGCATTCTCGATAAGTAAGAGATTATCCGCTATGAGTTTGGCTGTGATTGTGTAATCTTGTACTACAATACAATTACTTTCTTTTCCCATCATTAGAGGGAATATGCAATTGTCGATAAATTCCATTGTATAGGAATACCTTTGAACGTATTCTTCCGGTTTCGTTGTTGTGTAGAGTATCTTTTTGTGTTGTAGCAGATATCTTGGATGATGTCTGATTACGGAATTATTATGGTTTATCGCAATTATTTCAATGATTTTTGATTCGACTTCTTGTAACTGAGGAACTTTGAGTATGTATAGCAGTTTTTCTTTGCTGACTGCTATTTTGGGTGTCACGTAGGTTAAAGCTTTTTCAGGGATATCTGTTTCTACTCCTTGGTCTTCTAAAAGACGTTTGATGGTGGCGTATTCACGTGACGACAGAATTTTGCTGTTTGTAACAGACATTTTGGATAACAGTGTCGCATCTTTGATATCTTCTAGTATCTTATTGATGGTGTCTATATTGATCAATATCGTCAGCATATCAAGTTCGGTAAGGAGTACATCATTTTTAACTTCGATTATCTGCTTCACTTCATTGGTGAGGATTTTGATTCTATTTCCAAGATGTTCGTTGAATTGATATTGTTGGTTATTGCTTTCTATAAGATCATTCATCGTACGATTAATGATTTGCAGATCATGGGCATCCGGGCTTCTTCCGATCCATTTCCAAACAGACCCTATAGCTTCTATGCTTCTTGTTTGACGCTTTCTTGGTTTTATCTGATACAAGTTTGAATATACGTTGTTAATCTTATGTTTAGTTATTTCCGAAAGGGGACTATTTGTTGGCCTATTGATAGATTGATTTAGAAGAGTGATCGTATTTTCGATATCTTCTTCTTCTTGGCTTAACGACCTTACAGGTCACGCCGGCCATTTCTGACTTACTAGACTTATTTTACCACGTAGCCGGATAGTCAGTCCTTGCTACGGGGGAACGATCCGGATGGGATTTGAACCCGGTCCTGCCATGTGGACCGGCGCCGTTTATCACATGCACCACCGGACCGCCCGATATCTGTTAAGTTAATTTCGTGAATTATGTTAATATTGCCGATTTGTAGCTTACATGGGTGTTTTTCTAATATTAGGATTGGCTGATCAATTAGATTACTGATTAACAATTCCTGTGCTTTGGAGTAGGTGATTTGATGTATTTTAAAGATAGCTATTAAAATAATTATTTTGATTAGATCCATCTTAGTTGCTTATTCTTGTTTCCTATAACGCTCTATTCTATCTTTTTTTATCTCTTAAATAATTCTTCGGGGCGGCCCGATGGTGCATGTGATAAACGGCGCCAGTCCACACGGCCGGACCGGGTTTAAATCCCATCCGGACCCGTCCCCCGTAGCAAGGACTGACTATCCGGCTACGTGGTAAAAATAAGTCTAGTAAGCCAGAAATGGCCGGCGTGACCTGTAAGGTCGTTAATGCCAAGAAGAGAGAGAGAGAGAATTCTTTG
>CM028118.1:17217590-17280308 GCA_016170025.1 Anopheles vaneedeni | reverse complement strand
GTGGAAAGCTGTTGCTTATCGCCAAGAGTTTCCGTTAAAATTTTCTTTACGTTGTCAAATGTTGTTGGGTTTCCATTTGAACAAAGAATATCTTTAGCATGTCCCTCAATTTTATTTATTACCGCAGTAATATAAATTTCAAAAATGCTCGGAGGCACAAGCTTTTCGAATAAGTAAAGTGTTTTTTCCGCTGTTTCTAGCCAACTTACAAGTTGCTTTTTGTTGCCATTAAACGTTGGCAACATTTTTATTGGATCTGGTATACGGGACGGGTCTCCTGGTATCGTTATTGCGCGATCAGGTTCAGTTTGCCGGTATACTGGTCCGTTGTCGTTACTGATGCTTTGGAATCGCAACTCATATTGCGTTAACCTTTCATCTATGGTTTCCATGGCTTGCATCATGCGCGCTATCAGCGCACTGATATTCTTCATATGATTGGAATGAATTTGAGGTTCCATCGTAAGGTTTTCCAAAAATAAATCCAAATTTTCAATAGGTATGTGAGAATGTTCTCCCGATACCACACTTTCTTCTGACTCGGAACTAATATCAGATGTAAATCCTTGTTCCTGCAGCAGTTGTGCTTTTTTCACTCTATCTAGTAGTGGCTTTAAACTCGTTCGTTTATCTGGTGGCACACAATTACACTTTCCCGGAAGTTGATAAATTTGAAATAATTTTACTTCTCGGAAATTAAAAAATCTTGTTGCTATCTACTTGTATTTCTGTTGAATATTTAAGGAAAAACTTGTCGACACACGGGAATTACAGCGGTATATCTTAAGTGATGTTTATTGATCGAGGTTTCTGGCGCGACTGTATAGACGCATGTAGTTTATGCGAGTTTTCGGATAAACCTTCTCGAGACAGGCGCAGTTCACGCCGACTCGAGCACTAATATCTGAAGCCCCCACACCGGGGTACTTTTAGACATACTGGTTTTATTGGTTAAAATTAACGTTCTTAACTACTAAATTTTAGCTTACTTAACAATAATGTTTAACATACGCGCACCACCTGGCTGGTTGCTGCCTTATTTTATCGTTGCACGGCACCCAAATTGCCTACGTTGCAAAGCCGTGGCAAAGGTTCGTGGTGCGTGCGATCAACGGTGCACCGGCATTTTGGGCTGCGATTGATCGTAGCACCCAAATTGTTGACGCCGCGAAAACCGCGGCACCGGCTTGTGGCGCGAAACTCGATCAACCACTGCAGCCAAACTGCCGATGCAGCTCTTATGTCTCGCACGCGGCGTGCGCTTCTAACGGAGTGACCCTGTCGGCGACAACGCATGTTTTAAACGTCAAAGTACAAACGGCAGTGTTGCCAGAAATGCAGAAATGTGAATATGGAACGTATAAATCCCAACACCCCAACTCGTTCCATAGCCAGGATGCTTAACGATTCCATCAAGATACTAGGTCTTCAGCATTCCAAAACCGTTTGTAGAGCTTAGCATTTTGGGGCCACATACTCCTTTCGTCAAACAATCAGCAAGGTTGCTAGTAGTCGACACGTATTTCATTGTGAGCAATCCATCTTTCACCAAGTTGCGCACAAAATGGAAAGCTGACGTCGATGTGTTTAGCTCTAAGACTGAAAGCTTCTCTTTCAGTCATAACCAGTGCACTCTGGTGCATGCAGCGAAATACTATTTAATTCTCTGAATTGTCGGATGAAACGGAAAAGCCACACAGCTTCTTTTGCAGCATGAGCAATAGCTACATATTCCGCTTCTGTACTGGAGACGGCTACACACTGTTGTCGTTTACATGACCAAGCGACAGCACCTTCTGCCAACTTGAACACATATCCAGAGAATGATCGACGCTCGTCCTGATCATTAGCCCAGTCTGCATCAACAAAACCAGTTACTGGTTCACCTGAACCACGACGATAAGCAATCCCAAGATTGGTCGTTCCTCTTAAATAACGCAAAATCCTTTTCACTGCTATCCAATGCGTTTCGTTGTGCTTCTCATTAAAGCGACTAACATTGCTGACTGCTAATGCTAAGTCTGGCCTTGTCCCTTGTACTAAAAATAGCAAAGCACCAACACCCTCACGATAAGGTACATTCATCTGTGGTTCACCATCCGGTTGCGCCGTGAGCTTCTGGGAGACATCGCATGGTGAAGCTGCAGCCTTATAGTTTTGCATTCCAAAACGCTCCAGCACTTCTTCAGCATATTTGCTTTGGTTGATGCTTATAAAGTCCTTCTCATAAGTAATAGTCATTCCTACGCACGTTCTAGCCCTACCCATATCTTTCATATGGAAGGCGCTGGTTAACTTCTGCTTCAAATTGTCACGAACATCAGCATCTCTCCAAAACATTAAGATGTCGTCCACGTGTATAGCGGTAAAAAGACTGCTCTCTTTGTTGTAATAAACTCATGGGTCTTCCGCTGATTTTCGAAGTCCAAATGACAATAGTGCGTTATCCAAGCAGTTATTCTAGCATCGACCGCTCTGCTTAAGCCCATACATGGCTTTATTAAGTCAGTAGACTTTTCCTGAATCGTCTTCGTAGCCTTCCGGTTGCAAAACATAGATTTCCTCATCTATTGGTCCTTGCAAATATGCTGAAACAGCATCCATTTGGTCAATGTTCATTCCATTCTGAGCTGCTAATGCTATCAGCAGACGCATGGATTCATATCGTACAACGGGAGAAAACGTTTCTTTGAAGTCTATACCTGGTTGCTGGCTGCAACCTTTAGCTACTAAGCGGGCCTTATGCCGCACTATGAAGCCATCTTCCCCACGCTTTCTTTTGAAAACCCATTTCGTTCGTATAGGTTTGCGATCTGGTGGAAGATCTACTAATGCCCACGTCTGGTTTCTTTCGAATGAACACAACTCGTATTTCATTGCTTCTAGCCAGAGTTTTGCATCATGCGCCTTCAACGCGACTTCACGATCTTCAGGATCGTCTGGGCCGCAATCTCTTGTGAAGTAGCTAATAAAATCCTCACGAATGACAGGACGAGATGGTCGCTGCGATCTTCTCAGGATAGGCTGTTCTTCTATCTCACTGTTCTTGCTATCATCATCACTGTTACTATTCGCATCTTTATATTCTTCCTCACCAGAAGAAACGAGCTGACTTTCATCCTCGGCCTTAGGTACAGTATCTGTCTCTGATTCTTTTAACATAGGGTTAGCTACCCCAACTGAAGTTTTTATGCTTCTGACATCATCGTCGTCGTCGACGATAAACAACGAACCAGTCTTGGTCGGTCTGTACGGAAGAAATGTCGCATCTCGGCTGGTAAATACACTTCGAGTTTTCGGCCGATAGAATCGAAATACATTACCAGAATATCCGACGAACTGCATCTCCACAGATTTGGGGTCCCATTTTGTTCGTGCTATTTTTGGAAGAAGCACCATAGCAGGATTTCCAAAAATCTTCAACGATGCAAGGTTTTGCACTTTTCCTGTCCAGATTTCTCCTGGACACCGATTACGAATGGAACGATTTGGTGATCTGTTGACTATGAAAGCAGCGTGTTGCACGGCCTCTGCCCAAAGCGCTCGATCCAGATTTCCATCCGACATCATGCAACGTGCTCGTTCAATCAATGTCCGATTCATCCGCTCTGATACACCGTTTAGCTCTGGCGTGTAGGGCGGTGTCTTCTCGTGTATAATCCTGGAAGTCTCACAAATTTTGGTCATTTTTCTGTTGACGAACTCTGTGCCGTTGTCTGATCGAAGCCGCTTTATACGTACGCCCGTCTGGTTTTCTACTTCCGCTTTGAACCTGCGGAATATCTCGACAACTGCTAATCATCAATGAAAATAGCAAAGTACCTGGATCCGCCTAATGACGTGCTCATCGGCCCGCAAACGTATGTGTGCACAAGCTCCAAAATACCTGTTGTTTTGATGGTGACATCTTTCTTGCGAAACGGCGCTCTGGTCTGCTTTCCTTCAGCACAGCTGATGCAACCACGAATGTCTTCTTGCGTACCTTCGAATTGAACACCTCTGCTCACTTTCTTTAGGTTCTTCAAACCATTGTACCTCATGTGTCCCATCTTCCTGTGCCATTCGATTAGTTCGTCGTCCTTAGCAAGCATACATTTTACGTTTTTAGCTTCTATTCTGAAAACTCCTCCAACTGACGGTGCTTCAATCAAAACTGAACCACAGCTTTCTTTGATCAATTTGCACACGCCATTTGCAATCACAATCCGATGACCTGTGCGCGATGCCACATCAAGCGAAATCAAGTTCGCTTTCAGATGAGGAACAAACAAGACGTTTCTTAAAAGCAGTTGCTTTCCACCAATCGCCACGACGGCTGATCCACAACCTTCCACTTTCAGCTTCCTGTCATCGGCAACAGTGATTGTTTGTTTCTCGAAAGCACGAAAATCGCTGAGTATTTCTCGTCTCGACGTCATGTGACACGAAGCTCCGCTGTCAAGGTACCATCCACCCGACATTTCACCGAAACTAGCAGGCAATGCGCTTGCGAACTTTGCTTCTGCTGTCCTGTTCGAATTTACACCACCGCCACTACCACTACTACCGCTGGTTCCAGAACCATCAGAAACAATAGTGCATTTGTTCTTAAAGTGTCCTGTTTTTCCGCACTTAAAACACTCTATATGCGACTTGTTTTTCTTTGGCTGTTCTTTACGCGGACGCGGTCCACTGTAGTATGCTGTCTCTGCTTCCTGGCCTTGGACCGGCGTCAATTCCAACAACCCTGCCTTTACTCGATCCACCGTGATCTTTTGACCGCTTCCGATGAGGCTCTGCCGAAACGATTCGTACTTTGGTCCCAAATTACCGACCATGAACAACGCCACGATGTTGTCTTCAAACTTTATACCTACTTCGGTGCAGCGTCTCCAGGCTTCCATCATCCGCCCCACATACTCGTCATTCGATTCACAATCGGCTCTGTATGTGTGCGAAAGCGTCATCACTGCCTGTAGATGTAACCCCTGTCCGGTTTCAGCAAAAGTTTTCCGAAGAGCTTCCCAAATTTGCAGCGGTGTATCGTCTTTCCCGAAATGGTGTGTGATATGATCTTCACATGCNGGGGCGGCCCGGTGGTGCATGTGATAAACGGCGCCAGTCCACACGGCCGGACCGGGTTCAAATCCCATCCGGACCGTCCCCCCGTAGCAAGGACTGACTATCCGGCTACGTGGTAAAAATAAGTCTAGTAAGCCAGAAATGGCCGGCGTGACCTGTAAGGTCGTTAAGCCAAGAAGAGAGAGAGAGATACGCCGTTAAGTTCAGGAGTGTATGGGGGTGCCTTCACATGAACGATCCCAGAAGCTTCGCACATTCTCGCCATTTCGTTATTAACAAATTCGGTGCCATTGTCTGATCGTATACGTTTTATGGTTATGCCGGTTTGATTTTCGACCTCCGCCTCAAACTTTCGGAAGACTCCTACGACATCAGATGTTTCCTTCAAGAAGAAAACAAAAACTTTTCGTGAAAAATCGTCAATGAAAACAACGAAATACCTCGATCCTCCCAAAGATATACTCATTGGGCCGCAAACGTCGGTGTGGACTAGATCCAAGATCCTCGATGTCTTAATGTTGACCTCCTTCTTCCGAAATGGGGCTCGCGTCTGCTTTCCCTCGGCACAGCTGATGCAGCCACGGATGGCTTCTTGGTTGTCCTCAAAATGGACGTCGCTGTTCGTTTTCCTCAGGTTGTTCAAAGCGTTGTAGCACATGTGGCCCATTTTTCTATGCCACTCGATCAACCCTTCGTCCTTAGACAGCAAACATTTGACGTGGTTTGAATCTTTCTTAAAAACTCCTCCGATGGACGGAATTTTAATCAACACACTACCACAATGTTTTTTAATCATCGTACAGACGCCATTTTCTATCACTATACGGTGACCGGTACGCGATGCCACATCAAGCGATTTCAAGCTAGCTTTCAGCTGCGGTACATAAAGCACGTTTCTCAGTAATAAATGATTACCGCCAATTATTACCACCGCAGAATCGCACCCATCCAATTTCAACTTTCTATCATCCGCAACTGTTATGTAGCGATTGTTCGAAGCGCGAAAGTTACTCAGGATTTCTCTCCTTGATGTCATGTGACACGATGCACCACTGTCTAAAAACCAATCATTTGCAACTTCCTCGTAGCTGGCAGACAATGCTCTTGCATACTTCGCTTCTGGCGCCTTTTTCATTCTTGTTCCACTGGCACCAACACTATTACCACTGTTGCCGCCATTTCCAGGATTCATACTACTATCACCGCTGCTGCCATAACCAGCATTAACACGACTACCACCGCTGCCGCCGTTTGGGCATTTTGATCTAAAATGGCCCATCCTACCACAACTGTAGCATTTTATCTGCGACGTGTCTCGACGTATTTCAACGGGTTTCGCATGTGGTTCCTTACACGGGCGCAATCCACCGTAGTACGCCTTCTCTGCGCCATTTTGTTGGCTATGGGATGGCGTCAGCTCTAAAAGCCCTGCTTTTACTCGATCGACAGTTATTTTTTGGCCACTGCCAATGAGGCAATCCAATCGTTGGAACTGCATTCCGAGCGATACGTATGGGACAGCGTCATGATCGCCTGCAGATGCAGACCCTGGCCATATTCAGGGTATGTCTTCCGTGGCATCTCCCATGTTTGAAGAGGGAATTTTTTTTTTTTATTGAGATTATAGAGGTTTTGAACCTTTTTTGGCTTCCTTCACCTCTTAACGTTTATTCTACTACATATACATCAAATTCACTTAAATTCAGTAACAATGCAAAAATGTGTTATCCATCAGATTCGATCGTAAATTCCTATCTTTCTTACAAAGCATAGCACCTTTCGCTCATTTTTATCCTCGTTAGACAGTATTTCATCGATTCCCGTATCCATTTCTAGTGTCCTCCTCTCCCCATCTAGTTCGATACAATCAGCAAGCAGATGCCGAACGGTCACCCTATCGCCACAGTACACGCATTGTGGTGGTTCCGTTTTTGCCAGTAGATGGTTGTGTGTAAAATACGTGTGGCCTATACGTAGTCTCGACAGGACGACCTGATGACCTGATGACCGATGACTCCGAAGATCAAGGCTAGACTAGCTGATGGCTTTATATATCTCAGTGCGGCTTCCAGATTTCTGCTCCGCTCTTGCTGCCATGTTTGAGTTAACACTCTTTTTGACCGTCGTTGCATGTTTCTTCTGGATATTGATTGTGTGACGCAGGGCGACATGTTGCGTCCCTCATTTGCCAATACATCTGCCTTTTCGTTGCCTTTGATTCCCACATGGCTTGGAACCCAGCAGAAAGTTATGTTTAGCGTACGAGGAAGATCATCGAGAGACAGAACGTATGGGTCTTTTGATCTTCCGTTTTCTATGGCTGTAAAGACTCGCTCGAGACTTCACTTTATCTGATATTTCCTTTTTTCTTCATTTTTTGTTGTTTGCGGTTGGGCCAAGATTATTGGTTCGTAATTAGAATTCTTTTTCAGTTGGTTGATGTGTACCATTCTAATATTTCCATTAATGTTTACCGAATATCGTAAAATACTAAGTTTTTTGTAAATAGTAACCGGAATCCATCTAAATAATTCCTTAAAATGATTTCTATATAGGGCTTTTTCTCCTTCTTTAAATTCTACAGTCTTTGTCATATACGGCGTATTAAATACGTTAGGTTTACTAAATTGCTTTTTCATTGGTGGTTTTTTAAAAGGTGTCTCTCCCGTTTTAGGTTTCATTGAATTCATTGGGGTGGGTACATAACTAAATATTCGTGAGGCTGGCGTGACTTTTGTTACAGTACACGGTGTGTTCCTATAATTTGTTAAAAATCTATTGATTTTCCTAGTTAGGGATAGATGTTTTACTTTCTCATCAATCATAAATTTTTTGATTACTTCCTTTACTGTTCTAACAGCTCTTTCAGCTAACCCGTTTGATTGTGGGTGGTATGGGGGTGATTTCGATACCTTTATACCTCTCACGTTTAGAAAATTTTCAAAAGGAGCCGAATTAAAGGGTGGACCATTATCGGTCACGATTTCCTGAGGCAATCCAAAACATGCAAAAAAGTTTTCTAGGTTTTCGATGATATCGGACCCCCGCGAAAGATTTAATAGTCTAACGTCTATATATTTTGAAAAAGCATCTACTATTATGAGTATGGTACGGCTTTCTATATAAAAGAGATCCAAATGTACCCTTTGGAAAGGCCCTTCTACGCTTGGCCATTTAGTTACTACCACTTCTTTTGGCACTATTTGACGTAACTGGCATACTTTGCACGATTTTACAAATTCTGTTAAATCCTTGTCCATGGTTTTCCAACACACGTGCTGCCGTGCGTTCATTTTCATTTTTACTATACCCTCATGATTTTGGTGTAAGTTTGTTAGCGTCAGACTTTTTAGGCTTTCCGGTACTAATATCCTATCGTTAAAACATAAAATGCCGTCTTCTAATCCAAAATGCGTTTTGAGTTTAAAGAATGGTTTTAAACTATAGTCCGGTTCATGCGTCCAGCCGCCTTTTACTCTTTCATATAATGTTTTAATCAAAGGGTCTTCCTGCTGATTGTAACGTATTTTAACATCATTTAATAGCCCATTTTCTTGAACCGCCTTTATTCCTAACTGAATATTTTCAACACTTGGTGCTTCCACTAACGGAAGCCTTGACATAGCATCTGCGTTGCTCATCATTGTACCTGGTCTTTGTTCAATAACATAATCGTAATTTGAAAGGGTCAAGGCCCATCTTTGTAAACGAGCCATTGCGATCGAAGAAGTTCCTCTGGTTGGGTTGAAAATTTCTTTAACTCCGCTATTATCGGTTACTAACTTAAACTTGAACCCAAATATATATTTATGAAATTTGTTTACCCCGAACATTACGGCTAACGCTTCCTTATGTACGTGAGCATAGTTTTTTTGCGCTTCGGTAAGTGTAGCTGAGNAAATGATTGCTTCAATTTAATTCTGACGTTCAATGAAACTATATTCTAGAGAAACGTTTCAAACAAATTTTTATTATAAATTTTCCAAGCGAAATATACGAAAAAAAAAGTTAATTTGGTAAATGAACGAAAAGCTTCAGAAAGCATTGTGGAATGGACGACAATTAGTCTTTTTTCCTACTAAATTACATTTTTATTAGTATTTTTTGCTTTCATGAATACTGCGAATGATAAAGTTTTTGCGTTCATGACGTTTGTGTAATTTCCAACTAAATTAATTATTGTTTACATAGAAAATGAGTTTGTGTGTTTTCGGTCGGGTTGTTTGCAGAAGTGAAAAATGAATTTTCTATTTTATGATTATTTCACCATTTCCAGCAGTATGGGGTGTGTCGCTCTATAAACAAAACTTATAATTTCCTCTAGCTAACCAACTAAAATATTTACACTCAAATAGCTTTATAACTATCGATGAAAATCAAATATGTGTACCTTTTTCACGAAGCTATTGAAAGTGATAGAGTAAAATATTCAATAATGCAATTGAACATCAATGTTTGTAATTGTGTTGTGCTTTTGTTTATGAAAAGCAAATTTTACATATGCAGTAAAAAAAAAAATATTTTCAGTAACAATTTTAATGCTGTTGCTAACTCCGATACGGTTAAAACACACCTGTCAGAGTGTACGCGAAGCGTTTTCCCATAAACCATTACTGTTTTTTTTTACATCTGGAGTAAGCGATTTTTTTTAACACATGCTCATAAAATATACAAATTCCCACACAATATTAGCGACGATGTAAACACTTGTCCCATTAGGCATAAATTTTGTATTAACCTTTGCGTCGACGTACTAATTTCACGCACATCCGGATCGTATATGGTAAGCGGCCAGAACCGCCTTGAGGCGTGTTTGTGCTTACACCTGCAAAAACCCACACGCAATTTTCTATGCCTATTTTACGACACCAGGTACCGATTCTCAGGTGTATCGTATGTAGCAAAGATTGAGTTGAGCGAAGTGTCTTCGGCAAGCAACAAGCTGGATGAATAACCAAATTGCTGGCTTAGTAAAATTTAATGCACCATTTTTATGGAAGGTACGTCGTTTTTGGCAACGGGACGAATGTTCCTGACAATGGGTATCATACCCGACATTTTCAAAAATTGTTTATTTTTATATTTTATAACGAGATTTTGACTATCGCTTTTTCTCGATGCGCTCTTGTTATTATCGTAACGTGTTTATCTTTGGTTGTTTTTACTAAATGGGGCAATTTGCTGTCTGTTGCTGCGCAACGTAATTTGGCTGGTATGTAATCAACGGTCAGATGCAACATACAGCTTGTCGTCTTGTATTTTGGAAAATGTTTAAATTGCATCCATTAGGCACACAATCTGCTGCTACATCGTAAACGGGGAAAGTGTGCACATGTTGTCATTTTCCCGATTTAACCAAACATCTTTTAGAAAATATTTTTTATTTGTTGGTTTTTGAACGAGTTGATGAAAAGAAAATGTTACAATACACTAAAACAACAAAAAAGGTGTTAAATATGAATTTAATACATAAAAAACGGAAAGCGAGTTAGCGGCTAATGGTGATAAACATTCTCGAGTATAAATAATGATGCAAATAACAGTAGAATAATCGATTTCGTTAACAAATTTTGATCTTATTTTCGCTTTTGCTCTTGGCAACCAAGGGCTATGTGAATCGTATTGTTTTTTTAATCTTTTGTTTTAAATCACAACGACCTGTAGTGTCCAACTTCCAATCTTAGCCCAGACACAACATCCGTGCCGTGGACATTCCAATCAGTCAACTCCTAGATAACGCAACCCATCATCAACCGTAGGCAAGGGAACGACCGTTTGCTTTCTTTTTGCTTCTTCGCAATGACAAATCAACGTATCAAAAGAAACGACTTGGGACCAGTAGCGTGCTGACAAAACAAAACAAAAGCCCTCCTCCAAGCAAACAGAATGAAGTCAAACGCAGAACCAGCTGTAGATGATGTTGATAAGCGCCAAATGGATAGCACCAGTGTGTCGTTTGCGTTGAACTGGTGAACTCACGGGTCAACAGATCTTGTCAACAGGATACGACAGCAATCACCCTTGTTCCGTCCATTCCCGTGTAGGGAGTTACTTTGTAATGTCATGCTTAGTGCTGCTGCTTCGTAACGTTGTGTACCGGTCCAACCCGGTGCTGGACGTCGCTACCTACAGAAGAAGGACACCTTACCATTTGCATAAAGGATAAGCCTTGAGTGTTGTGGCTTATCGCGCACGAAGCCACTTTATTTTCGGGTGATTGTTATACCGGGACGGGGAAAGGTTTTTTGGAAGAAATGCCGAAGGTGCCAAACGACTGTCCTTTTTCCTCTGGCAGGGGGACAAAACACCCGAAACTTACCTGGTATCGGTGGTGTTTGGTCGGTTTGCTGTAAAGCTTCAGCAGAATCGTAAAGAATTTAGCGTCTCTCACGCAGATGCAAAATGCCGGCAATAACAAAAGGCAGCAAAAGCATTGATCCTTTTACGGGAACTCAGAAATGCTTAAAACCTTTTGTGGTTGTACGTGCAGGTGATAGAAGCTCAACACGCAAAAGAGATATACCAAACTCTTCGTCCTTGGCATAATTTCCCTTATCGACCTGCACAACGTTACCAACCGGAATGGTCCATTCGGGCGGTAGAGGATTTAATTGTCTCGTCTTATCTATGCTTCTGCGTGTACGTTGTGCGTAGAAGGTGCGCACGTTCGGTACCGAATCATTATCCCACCGTCCAGCGTTGTGCTTGGAAGTTTGTGCTTCCGTTCGGTGTAGTAACGAGCAACGTATTACACAGGGATTCGTACTTCTATGGGTCAATTCTTAGCTCAATATGTGCTTGATGAACAATCATCAAAGAAGAATGAGATGGGTTTTCGACACTGACAGCAGTAGGAATTAGTGCAACCCACAGTTTATCTGGATGTCTGTTTTTTATAGTGTATGTCGGTTGAAATGAAGAGAGCTTTCAGTGTGTGATAAGATTACGCAAGCTTGAATCCTTGTGCTTCCATGAATAAAGCATATGGGCGAGATGAGAGTGATTAACTGTGCAATGCTTGCGTTGTATTACATTGTACAAAAAATTACAAGTTTATACAAAAAAAATATTTAAATTTAACTAATTTAAAAGATATTTGCATTCAATATTTTGCAATGATATTGTTTGTAAATATAATAATTTATGATTTTATTAAAAAAAACTTTCGAAACACATCTTTTATACAGTTAAGCTTGGTTGAAATTTTGTATATATTCGCATTCGTTTTTATGATTTAAATTTGGCACCCATTTAAATATAATTCAATATGAGGGTTTATGATACCTTCCACTAGTTTTTTTTATATGGACTTTGACGTTTGGCGGCTAATTTTCTGCAAGCTTTCAATGATTTCAATGATGATGATAAGTCCCACCTCTTACCCCAACACAGGTTTGGCCATTTCTTCCGAAAATCATTTTAGGCTTTTTACAAATAATAAAAATTATTAATAATACAAATAAATAAATAATAATACAAATTTTTAATTGTGCCATGACAATTCTTTTATGCATGTATGATTCTGCTAAATTTGTGTATTTGTTATACTTTATTACTTGTTTTTGTAAAACTTTGTTTTTAGATAAATAACTAAAACTTCACGATTTGTCAAAATTATATGTAATTATGTCAACATTGTATGTCCTTGAAGAATCAATGCTTGATGATATTACCTATTAACAATTTCCCACTCGATTCTGCTCGATGTTTTGTCAGATCTGGTCTAAAAAATTTAGCTTTCTAATTCAAGGTATTATAGACCCTATTGAAGGTTGTGTGTTTCAGCTACTCTTTGAATAGCTCAGCATCAGTAGCCGCAGAAATGGAGCGGAAAATTTTTGAAAATTCAAATATTAAATAATGACACCACTTTCCTCATTGCCCATGGCAACATGTTGGCAAAATTGTTTGAAACAACGCAAACATTCGTATACTTTACTCATGCTTAAATTTTAGCCTTATGCGTTCAAATTACAGATATGTGGTTTTCGAATGAAACCCGTTTTCTAGAAATGAAGGTTCCAACCTCAAAAACCACAATTTCCTATTCAAACAAGTTAAAAATACAACCAATCGCCGTTGGCCTTCTGCATGACGTGGTAGGCCGTGAATTGTGGTGGTCGAACGGAAAGCACATTCAGCCAAGGTGTTGTCAGCTAAGAAGATACCGGCATATTTCGACACGGTACTGCCGGTGAGCATGGCAAAGCGGGAAATGAAGAAATCCTATGTGCCACAGACCCGAATCCTAGCAAACCATGGTGCAATGTACGACCTGTACCTGCACCGTTTATTGAAGGGAATGAATATTTCGTTTTCTTCTTCGAAACGGGTTACGGGGCTTGTCTGACTCGACCACAATGAGGCCTGCAGTGAGGCGATAGGGGGCACACAGCACACAGTGAAGTGCTGCGGTGGTAGATGCTTTGTACCGTGTTGCACACGAAATGGTCGCCCAGATGACAGACTATCTGGCCCACAATTAAACGGCCCTGGTGTTCGGCCGTCACGAACACATGGATGGATGGACGGAAGAACCTTACTGTAGGTGCTTTGCTGGGACGTTACGAAACTCTTGCACCATGATGCATCAGGAAATGTAAGGGCAATAGGAATCTTTCTGCCACTCCTTTTTTTGGAACCGCTTTCCATCATTTATTCAGTGTGTGTGTGTGCCAGGTTTCTGAATTCAACGAGTTTTGTAGCCGGCAGCTAAGGCCTCTGTAAGGTTTTGCAAGGACTCTCTCCTCTGTCCAGGCAACCAACGTACCGTTGCTGGGTATAAAAGAAACCCGCTGACAGTTGAAGAGGTGGAGGTTTTTTCGGGGGGTCTGTTAGACTTGCAGCCTTGGTGCAAAGCGGTTCTTATTCTGCTCACTGGCCCGTGTAGCACCCGTGCCTGTCACATAATTCTTTCGAGCACGTTTGCGCCTAGACGGAGCAGCTCACGTTTGGAAACCGTGCGGCAGATTTGATGCATTGATTTGCCGAGAAACTGAAACTATTTCACGCATGGATTCGTTTGTCCGTCGTGCTGGTGATTGCAAGCAAAGGAACGTCCAAAGAAGGATTGATGCACTGTTGGGTTTTATCTGAATGGTAGTGTGGAATTTAGACATAGAGCTTGATTTAACATACTGTGACTAACGGACACATGATTGGCTTTGTCTTGTATTGTGTTATATAATAAAATAAAACAGATTTTAAGATTATTATTTATATTTTAATATTTGAACAAAAGTTTTTCGCCTTTAATTGTTTCATCAATTTTATTTATTTATATTTTTTTTAAATTTCAATCAGAACGGCTATGCCGTATATCTATTTTATCAATTTTAAATTTAATTACATTTCTTTTTGCATATTAATACAATTGTTTCAATACACTTTTTTCCACAATACAAAAGTCTCATTTATTTTGTCATACTGTATATTGCGACATTTACGATGCTGCTTGGAACATCACTTAAATGTGCTACAATTTCGGAACAGTTCGTACTCTGCCATGTGCATTCTTTTGCGACTCGATTGTCGAATGCATCATCGGATTCTAAAAGCACTTCTCATACTGTCAGCACGACGGCAGGATCGTTGATTGACTTTCGGTACATACGTTTGCCGAAACTTCCGGTAGGCATTTCGGCACAAGAAAGAATGTCTTGTGACCGATCAACCTAGCCACCTAGGTCCAATCGATCAGCTTAAGGCTGTGTATCCTTTTCATCATCCCGCATCCCGAGTGGATGCTTATTTGCCTGATAACGTTCCGAACACGTACCCGACTGCTGATAGTTCCGAGACCGGAACGCACCTCTTAATTCAATGCGGCACCAGGCGCCTCCATTGCAATAAGGAATTATTGTCACCGTGCGTGTGTCACCAATGGTTTCGACTTTTTGGAGTTGAAACGTTTAGCAAGATAGAAAGGTGGTGGTTCGATTGATGAGTTGCTGAGAAATTGTGGATTCTGCTGAAGATGTACAATGGGATAGTGATAGCATCTATTATGGAACGTATGATTTGGAAATTCGTTTGCAAAGCACGTCCTTATTGAAGGATGGTTTGGAAGATGAATTGCTATTATTGGCGATCAAATGGGGTTGAAAGTGTATTGAAGAACGTGCTGCGGTGTGATCAAGTGTAACAAAAACCCATTCTAGTGGGATAATTTCTGGTAACGAGACTATCAACGGGGAAACGAGACAAGAGCAGTTTTCCAAAGTAAAAGAACTCATTATTTTCCCAAGCATTACATTGTTGCAAAAATTCACCAACGACCGTTCATTCTTACCATTCTACACTATCGTCAAACAAATCATTACACCCAGGAGAAACTCGTTGTCGTAATGAAGCACACACATCCCTTCACTAAACTGTAGCCAACGCGACCCTTATCTGTGAGGCCATTTTTTCCGCTGCTTAATCCTCCAAACGGATCCGTACCCGAACGAAGTTGGTGAATGCACCATTTCAGCTCATCATTAGATGGTGGCGAAGATAAAAAGAAGCACATTCGAGCAAAAGTTCAGTGGTGGATTTTGTGGAGAAGGGTTTAGCAGCCAGCAGAATCAACGCAGCGCACTGGCACAACGGTGAGCCGTGGGGTGGTAATTGCAGTTTGCACTTATCGTCAATGTATCGCTCGACATGTATGACGGTTGCACTTTCCATTCCACTCTTCGTGCGCTGTCGTTTCGTGCCACCCACCCCCCAAAAACCAGTTGGACAGTGTGCTGATGGTGATGGTGCATTCGTGAGGTTGATGGCGTTCCTTTTTTTTCTCTCTCTGTGTGTGTGTATGTTGTATTCCGGCATAGCCGGTGTCACATTTTCGTAGTACCTGCAGAGCGAAAAGAAGATCACCACTGTTCAACATTTTAAATTGAATGAATTGTCATTTCATCGGTGCGGTGTGGTGGTGACGTGGCTGAGATTTTTAGGTTATCTTCCTTCTTCCGGATCGACCGTAAGGGAAATACTGTGGCACACACACACACACACACCCAGAGTATATCGCGGTATTTGGCTCCATCTCAAAACTAGTGTGCTGCTAGTGTGGTGCAATACGAGATCTGCAGGAAAAATGGTGCTTCATCATGCATATTTGATTGGCGATGGTGTGTGTGTATGAGAGAAGTGGTTTGAATTTCTTATTGCAATCAATCTGCCAATTTTGCGGTTATTGTCATACGCTGTAGCGGTGGCATTAATTCACGCTGGAAATAAGTATGCAGAAGGGAAGGGTTTTGAATATCGTTTGCATGATGATATGGTGTACGCTTTGTTAGTTTTGTGTTTTGTGCAATGTTACTGTAGTTTGGAATATAATTAATATACCTATGCTTTAGCATTACAAATAATATATAAAAAAGAATAACCTTCTTAATGGGGGTTGGCCCGATGGTGTAACACATAAACTGCGCCGATTCCGCACGACAGGACCCAGTATCAAATCTCATTCGGACCGTCCTTCCGTAGCAAGGATTGAAAATTCACCTGACAGGTAAACAATAAATCAAGTAACCCAGGAATGGCCGGCATCAACTTAGAGGTCGATAAGTCAAGAAGAGAGTGAGAGAGAAAAGAAAACCTTCACAAATACATCAACTGTAATATGATGTAAATATGCAGCAAGGTTAACAGAACTTTAGTTTAAACACATTTGAACATTGCTCATAAATGTGCTGGACGGCTTGGTAATAGAAAATGGCACTAAAAACTGCAATTTAAAACGTTAGAAAAGCACTAACTGTTTGCTTTTACGACCTTACAGGTCACGCCGGCCATTTCTGGCTTACTAGAATTATTTTTATCACGTAGCCGGATAGTCAGCCCTTGCTACGGGGGGACGGTTCGGATGGGATTTGAACCCGGTCCGGCCGTGTGGACAGGCGCCGTTTATCACATGCACCATCGGGCCGCCCCTACATATGTAACTTAACTCAATACCCTTGGAAAGATAATTTGGACGAAGTCATTGGATATGGTATACGGGGGGTTTAACAATATATAACTTAAGACTAAAAAGAAGAAAAAACTTAACACTGGAGTAAACTTACTCAAAACTAACGATTATGAAATAGGTAGGATGTCGAGAGCAGAAAATGAAGACAGATAATATAGGAAAAGAAAGAAAACAAGGAGAACTACACTGTACACTACTGTATAAAGAAGTGGGAAGTAAGAAGGAAACAGAGCGAAAAGAAGAAAGCGATAAGTTGAAGTTGAAATGATTACAAATCAAATTGAACCTCTTTAGACAATTAATCCATGGACCGTTCTAACCATGTAGAATGCGCCGAGCGGGGATGGCGAGCGGAGGACGAAGATGAAGAGGACGGGAAGGGACATTAAGACCTATAAGTGAAAGGAGACTGGGTGAGTCAATCTCATTCAGTAGAAGGCTGACCACAAAACAGGTTTGAAACCTGAATCGGCGTGAAGTCAAACAATCCAAGCCCAAAAGTTGATGAGGAAGATAGAGCGTCCGAAAATGCGGCGAAATGTATTTCTCGTGAAGAATTTTTGCGTTCTGATGCGTTCTAATGCGTTCTAATCTATTGATATTAACTTGGCTCGAAGAAGTCAAATGACAGCACGGGAATACGTTAGTGATTGTTTAGTTATTTATACTTGTCTCCTAGGGGTTCGATCATGGGGCTATCATGGCTGATGTCAATTTAAGGACAAATCGTGGTTTAAAATTCAATTAAGCGAGAAACGAATGTTGGAATTCAAAAACCCTTGTCGTGTAGACTTTAAACTTAAATCACTGTTATTAACTTTTACTATTACTAATGACATTACCTACACCAACACGAAATATAAATATGCGAACTAACTATATCGTAACCGCATTGTGTTATTTCGTTCCAGCTCCAGGTAAAGGAATGACACCCGTACATATGTGAATGTCTCAAGCAGGAAGCAAAAGAAACCATACTCACCGTACCAAAAGTCGAATGGCGTACTGTTGCTTCCCACCAAAGAGGTAAACTATCAATCATCATAACATTTGCCGAGAGTAAAATCAACATACATCAAATCAAAACCCTCCGTAGGGTTTATTTCATGCGTTTTTTTTCTGTACCATCCAACCATCACAAGTACTCAAAAGCTTCCTGAAGAGTCTTATTGGGTTCTTGTTTCTTCATTTGCTTCGTACGAAACTTTTCACTCCAACAACTGATGCCCCGGCGAAGCAAAAAACAAACACAAAAAATGCAGTTTGTTTGCGAAACAAGTGTATACGGTGGCTGGCGTGCGTGCTGCACGTTGTGCAAGGATTCGTAACCACTGTTTGAGATTCGTATCGTGCGTGTGGTGATAGATGTATGCAGAAGGTGCTACCCGCTTTCTTAACGTGCGCAAATTTGAAACACAAACGATGAGCGTAGTCGTTTCCTGCATCCAAAATAAACTTGTTCCAAAAAGGCAGCATACATTTGGGTTTGTAGCAAAAACAGCAGAAATAGAAAGGAAAACCCCAATCTGTTATACCTACGCAAGACAGTAAGATATTTGGATGCAGCATCGTGTGTTCTTTCATTTGCCACCTTTTTCCCGTTTCCATTGCACTCGCTGTGAAAAGTTGATTTTGGAAGCTGACAGATTTAATGATGCTTCAAATGATACTCCTGCTTCACTCTGTGTATTTTTTTTTCTTCGTTGCTGTATGTGCTGTTCTACGATATGAAGGGTGTGTTTGGAGATGGAACGACAAACCCAACGAAAGCAGCGGTTGTGCGGTAGTGAAAAATGATGCATCTTATCGCAAAAGCGGAACGGAATAGTTCGTAACTGTTCTGATATGATCGTTTGTGACTTTACTTTCGTGTTTCTTTTCGCAAGCGATAGAACCCTAAGCAGTGTTTTCTTAACGGTTTCCCTAAGGGAGGGGGAAGGGGAAGGAAGTCTATTTGTTTCGGGTGCGAAGGAAAAGCGCTTTAACGCTTCCGGTTTGGCAGTCCATCGTTTGTTTTCCCTTTTGGGTGGGAGAGCGGGAATGACAAATTGCGACACGTCATGTAGATTTGCGCATTTCGATTTGTAAATAAGGAACAGTTTGAGGAGGGAACAGGAATGTTGGCTGTCTTGTGTCATTTGCTTTGGTGGTTTTTGCTTCAAAATTTGTTTGATGATAGATTTGCTGTTTGACTAGTTATCATTCAATCGATAAACTTTATTTGTCTAGAATAATTATCTTAAAAAAATCTGTCATTTTATCTAATAGTTAAACTTAACTAAAATATTTTTTGTGTGATGATTGAATATGATTGAATTATACTAATTTAAAGTTGCATAATTTAAAGTGCATTGATAATAGTTAGTTAGTTTTCCTTGAATTTGAGGATTTGTTTCGAAACCTTATTGTCGCTCTGTAGAATTCTTTTTAAGTTTAATTACGGAACTAAAATTTAATTTTTACTATAGTTTGGTGCTCTTGTTTGTAAGATTGTTTCTGCAGCTGTTCTGCAGATAAACATGCAAAAGAAAATCTAAAAAAGTATAATAAAATGATGTAATCTTTACATGATAATTACTACTTTTTTAGATTTTTTTGATTTTTTTTCCAAATGTTTAATGTGACAATGTCTGTTTGTGCGCAAAAGAATACTTACAAAAAGACGAAACATAACTTGTTTTTTTTCCATTGGGTGGCAGAAACTTGTAGAAACATCGTTGAAATCAGCTCATTTTGTTGTTGAATAAGTGAAATCTGTTAAATAATTTCCTAAATACATTTTTGTTTATTTGGAAATTCGCACGACAAATTCTGGACATTCGCACGACAGACCAAAACAAATATTCGATTCAAATTTTTTTTTAATTTTGTTGAAGAATTGTATTTCAGTAAAAACGTTCTGCACTGATTAAAACAATCGTTAAAAACCAAATCAATCACTATTCGAATAAGTCAACCGAGCTAATATTTCTCATTTAATATTCCCCAAATACTTTAGCATCTGAACAAAAGCTAAATTTATCTCAATAGGTTTCTAGTATAACTATATTGATAGATGACTGCAATATATGAAAGAGCATGTCATGTAATATAAATGGTTCGTGTTACTAACTCAATTAATTCGGCTTCACTAACTCGTTTTTGCAAGTGTGCCGAGCTTTTAACACCTTCAAAATTTGCCTTTGAACCGGGGATTGATGACCGATTTAAAAAAAATTACTTTCGTTGGCTTCTAATGTTTTAAACACTTAGAAGCAATTCGTAGTAAATGACAGCATTCCACAGAGCAATTTTCCTCCAAATTGCAGCACAGTTTCCTCCAAAATAATTTTTAACAATCCAAAGGTGTCAGGCGCTACCGATGGAATTTACTTTAGTAAAACGCTGAAAAATCAAGACTTGGAGTCCATGAGAGATAGCATAGATTTTATGTTCTGGGTGTGTTTTATAGCTCAACATCAATCTGCACTTTTCCGATGAGCCTTTCCAGGTTTAATTAAATATAACGAAATCAAAACGTGTCCTAAGTGCATCCTTTTCTTAATGCAATAAACAAAGTGCTGAGTCGTGTACTGTTTGAAAATTCTAATGATTTATTGTACAAAGGCACAATCGCTTAGAGGCCCCAAAAGATCATCTCAGAGCACTACGTATCACACTAAACAAAGCTTTTTTTTAAAGTGAATAACCATGTTACAGACGACTGTGAATGGGCTACCCCTTTTTTTCCTAATAGTACAAAGTGCAGTACAAAGTTACTCACACGAAATATGATGACAAAAGCTACTGGGCAGGGTATGAATCATAAGTTAACTAAACTAATAATAATCAGGCCTTAAAAGATGAAGAAGCTATTTTCAACGTGCAAGAAAGATACATTCCAGGATTGAATTAGCTTCCGTACTTCATCCCGAAATCTCAAACAATCCTTCCGAATCGACTACTAACAAAAGCCCTGGATGGACACATGCTGGAGATTGTCCGAACAGGGAGGAGAAAAAAAGAAGGTAATGAAAAATTCAATAAATTTATCAGTTTATCGGCATTATTGGGCTCGAGCTTGATTGGGTATGAGAGTAGACTTCCGAAGAATGAAACGTGACTATGCTGCCGAGCGTGGTATAGCTGAATGGATGTGCAACGATAAGAAAAATCTCGATCGCACCTTGCCACTTGCGGGGAGCTGAGCAATGAGTGGGCAAGAAAATTGATTATATAAATTGCATGATTGGAAAATGCACTTCGATGGAGATGCATTTCTGTTTGCTATGAACGATGCCGGTGGTCGAACGGGGTTTGCAGTTTGATTCGATGCGCGACGAATGCCACGACAGACGTTTTCATCAAATTCATTAGGATAATTTAGCCATTGTCGGATGCACGAAACTAGTTAGGTGATCGTTTCCTGTGCCGAAAGGAAAAGTTGTTTGTGAAGAGCAGGGATATCATATCACGTCGGAACGGATTTGTGTGAATATTGACTTATAGTATGAGATCAAATATTGCATCATGGTAGAATATGGTCGAGGACTCATGTGGACAGTTTAAATTGTTGTTTAAATTGAATAATATGTTTTTGATATAAATTAGGCTTTGGTTTCCTGAATGTTATGCGTCAGAACTTTAAAAAACTGTGACACTACAACCACCAAGAGAGTCTTTGACCCATCAATTCTGGCTTTCCCTTAACATTATTTATGGTTGACGAATCAACCATTCTGTGCACGTAAAGCAAACTGTACATTTTGGTTTGAGCTCATTCTGCACGTTAAAAAATTAACTCATTCAAATTAGCATTAAAATGTGTAAAGCATACCTTTTTCCGGGTTTCTTTTTTGGTTACAGCGAAGGGTGATGAAAAGCATCAAAGTATAAAATAAATAACTTTCGTACCTTTTTTCATCCTTTTGCTAAATGTATTGATTTTGGAGAATTTTTCACACCAAAAGTTCCATCTGTCAGAAAGATAATCTCATTACCGTGCACCATACGAAAACCCGTAATACGAATGCCACATTAACAATTGTTTGTCATGGTCATGTGGCATACAAAAAATTTAAGTTTGTTCCGAGTATCGAAAAGCTGTCCATCGATCAATATTGTTATGTTATGTTGTTAAAGGATATGCATTTCCCCCCCTTTACAGTGCGCGTATGGGATTTTTTTTGCTTCTTCCGTTGATAATTTAATATTTTAGTTCCCATTTTCTGCGAATGTGTCCTCAACCACAAAGCGAAACACGATGCAATGGGTGAAACACAGTGAAGCTTTTCGAACTGAACGCAAGCAAAGCGAAACTGTTACTTTGACAACGGGACGAATTGCAAACACACACACACACACACACACACACACACACACACACACACAAAAAAGAAAACGTTCCTACCATCTGCAGTAACAGCGGATGGAGTTTGATTGTGTTCATTATGCAGCGCTTTTATCCGGCGCTTTTGACAGCGTGAAATACACAAACCGCATTACCCTCAAAGCCACAGCCGGCGGGCTTCGTTGGTTCGTTGGTTCGTTGATTTATGGTTGAAGCCAAATGAAATGGGGAAGCGAATGGTGCAATCCATAGTGACGCCACCACCACCAGCACCTGAGCATAATGGCGTAACGGGTGCGAGGGTGTGAAAGTCAAACAATGATGAAAATGTTGGATGATGAGCAGCACAAACACTGGGCTGGATTTTTATAGCATCAAATCGAGCGTCACACGAATGTTTTAATGCGACACGGGTTCACTAGTGAGGATCAGCTTCGTTTGTTTGTTTCGATGTGTGTGCTCTTTTTGTTGTCTGCACACACTGTACCACATTTGAAGAATCTGCACACTAAAGCACAAAAAAAAACAAAAAAAATGATGCCAGCTTCATACAATTCCGGATTTCAATGCATAGTGGAAGCTTTCTTCACTTTCGAGTGTCATCGCAATACATTTTCATTTCCTATCCCTGACGAAGCTGTACGAAAGACTCGAAGAAATGTCGAAAAATTGAAGCTACATGTAATGAACGTGAACATAAAGAAAAGCATCTTTCTATTGTAAACTGCAAAAAAAAGGGGAAAACCCGTCTCACAAAACCTTGTGTGAACTTGCTACGGGTCATGTCAAGCAACCACGACACAAACAGCATTCTTTTCGATGAAAAAAAAACTACCACATTATCATTATTACTGTTTTGCAGCATGATGTTTTGAGAGCAAAGAATATTATCCACAAAATGCGGAAGATACAAAGCAAAAAAGCAAAAAAAAAACATATCCACATGAACTAACCAAACACGTGCATCCATAAAACGTAACACCAAACGGTTGGTGGAAGTGTATTAAAAGAAATTCTTGTTTATGCGTTACGCCGATGAAAAAAAAAACCCCGTCCGACCCGTTTTCATTTTGGTGACCGATCGTAAAGTTACATGACGGAAGGTGAAATTGTGCCAATGAAAAATGGTGACTATTCACAGCACAAGCGAAATGGAATGTGTTGGGAAATGTTTGTCTTTCCGTGCACGTGACGCAATGTGAGGTTTCTTCTTTTGCGGGTTCTAAGACCGGTTTTGGTCAGGTTCTAGCCTGCCAAATAATTGGCTATCTGTGAGTGGAATTACTCGTCGTTAAATAGTTGGCTTCTCATATTAACTTTTTATCATGATACGGGGGAGTTTTGTTTCACCATTTTTTAAATTTCTCGCTGATATTAGTTTTATTCCTGATTCACTAAAACAAGAGCAACTTTTAAGGTTTCAATATATATAATTTGGTAAGTTTTAAAACCATTTAAGTTTTTATATGCCAAGAGATGTTGATCGGTAAAACATTAATTACTATAGAGACATGGGTTTTCAGCTGTTAGAACAATGAAACTATGTAAGTAAATTCAGCTTATGACAGCTCAAAGATTTCAGAATACAGATTTCGTACTAAATACGGGTTACTTTAAGAAATACTGTGAAATACCTCACTACAAATAAGTTTACACTCGATAGTGGGGTTGCTTGGTAGATATTAATCTGTCAATTGGGATAACCCCGACCGGACCCCGATGGGATAACGTCGATTATCCGTGCTTATCGGGACTCAGCCTCTGCCGGATAAGCGAATATCACGGATAAAAAGCACAACTCTTTTTTTTTGATAAATATTAGTGTTCAGTGTGCAATGGGGGGACTTTTTCTCTAAAGCTAGATGGTAATTCGTAATAACGTGCACTTGTTCTATTTAGTCAAACTTGAGCAAATTGTATTATTTCCTATTAAGACTTTTATTTCTTGCCATCACCGGTTTGCAGTTAATATGTCAATTCGCCTTCAAAGCTGTCATTTCCGAGCTGCACGGATAATGGGACAGCCGGATAAAAGGTATCCGAAAAATCGGCGCTCCACTGTCTTTGTAATACAACGGTCTTCCAACGGTTGGTTTCAATGCGATCCAACTATTGCAGGGCAAACTGAAGAATAATTCAACTGAAACCGTCACAACCAGACAGGTTCAATTGTATTTCAAACAAAAACCATCAGATCGCTAGACGCATTTAAAAGCATGAGTTTATACGGCACTAATAAGGCTGTATTGGCGTCATGCTGTACCTTGCCATAATTGTGATATCATCTGTTGCCATTTAAATGTCATATCATCCACAAATATCGAAGCTGTCATCTGTAGGATAAATTTTAATAGTACAGGCTCAATTACATTATAAAGTTTTAAAGTAACTGGATGAAATTGTACTTCAAAGCCAGCGGCATATCCCTCAAATTGGTGTATCGTTATATATCTTGTATCTACATATTAAAATTGTTAACATAAATCATCAACATAAAAATCTTGTAATAAAAAAACAGATTTTATAATTTTGTTTCGTCAGTTCAAACATGGTAATTTCTGTCATACGGCGAATGCCATCCGTCAGTTCAAACATGGTATTTTCGTTCGTCAAACAACAACGTTTGACATTAATTTTACATATTTTATCATTGCAAATCTATACAAAAATACATAATGTAATCGGGCCTTAACTTGCATTCTTCAAACAGCTGAAAACCCCGGTAAAAGCGCCGTTTGAACATTCGATTACTTCCGCGGCCATAGTGCCGTACGTGTCACCCACTCGAATTAAAACGAATGCTTCATAAAAACTGTTTAAATACACAGTTACAAAACGCTCGAAAATAATTTTCCCATCCATTCCCAATTCATTCGCAGCGTTGTAGTAGTGCTTTCTTCAATTGCATCCTTACCATTGTGTTTCCACAGATATGCAAGAATGCAGCTAAACTATTTATTACCACCTTGACCGAACATTACGACCGTTTTGCCCGGAATGACAATAGTGAATCAATTTTTAAACTTCACCCCATCCTTGCTATGTTTCGCTAAACGTGAACGGGTGAAAAAGTAATTGTCATCTCATTGTCGGAAAATTGGAAAACAATTTCTTCTCGTTCGACTTGATGCTATCTGTTCCCGATGGTAGGGAGGGCCCCGGAAACGGGAACCTTCCAGAGTGTACTTGAGTGGAAAGCTGTCGCGAGCCATGGGAGCCATGCTGTGGGTGAGCATGCGTTTGGTAAAGGCAGCATTACGATAGCGTCCGCCATAGGTCATAAAATCGTCCATTTTAGAAGATCTCGTTTGTCGGGAAGCTTCTACCGTTTGGTCCAGTTTTATGGGAAAAGTTTTAAGATGCTGTAAACGTTCGAATTTACGACAGCGAAGGATAAAGTTATTGCTGTACCATCGGAATCTGATGCATCTGATGGGGTGGCGGTGGAATGATATAGCGGAGGTGATTCCTTTTTGGGTGGACAAGAAAAGGTGGACGTAACGCTGATGTGTACTAATTTTTGCTGGAAATCACCGACACGTAGGCGCTGATTAACTGAAGCACCAGAAAGCTACCGGATGGGACACATATATATAATGCTGATCCTTCACATAATGTGTTCGTTATGGTGAAGCTGATCTAGATGCGTTATTCCGGCAGGTGTTTGTATCTTTCTAAACCATCGATCGATCTGCAATCGAAATGGCACGAATGAAGTTAACTAGGGAACATAGGGGGGTTCCAATGTTTATGGTGCGGAAAAGTTTACGATTTTGCGACACATTCAACAGCAATGAAGTGGCATTACAATAATGCAACGTTGTAAGTCGAAAAGGTAGCCACGTACCATATTGCTATCGTTCGGCAGTTGATGACTTAGAGTTTTCTTTTGTCTTGCTATCAATGTGGGTTTTCTTTGCGATTCGTTTGCAATACCCAGCAAGAGGTGTATTGCATAAAATGCTTTATTATAACTGAAATATATTTTTAACAAGATATCAATATTTGATCTTTTTAGTACATTTGAAAAATACATCATTTTATTAATCATAATTCCGGATACAAAGCATTTTACTCATTCGCTAGGGCATTTCAAGAAGGAACATTTTAAAAATGTATTTTTATTTATGGGTAGATCTACAGTCAACATGTTCAAAACAACAACGAAACATGTTTATAGCCTTTTACGCTAAGCTCCACTTCCAGTTGTTTTGAACTTAAAACAATGTATCGAAAAATAATGAAGTTACAACCAACAAGGAAATTCATTCTCTGGCAAAAGCGAGTTTTTTGTTTGTGGTTTTCTTTTCCAAACAAGGTTTCAAAAATCTCGACTGTTAACCAGAGTTTGCTAGTACTTTGACTTTATATTTAAATTTCAAGACTGATTTCTTTGCAGACAAAATCCTGTTTAAGTTTTTGCCAAAATTTGATTTTTTGCTATTCTAAAATAAATTGAATTCGTTAAAATTCGGATCGTCAAGTATTGAATTTTGGTAGTACATTTTCATCACATTTTTTTAAATTTTTAGTTCTAATGTTATTTGAACGCTAGTAGCAACTGTGATATCGCATTAAAATTATTTAAAAAGATGTATTTAAAAAACAGATCACAATTAATGATCTCTTTTCAAATTTACATAACATTTTATGTATATTCTGAAGAATATTAACCAGTTTTCTATTGAGAAGAAAAATCCTTTCGGTACAATAATAGATAAATGATATTATAAATGATAAATGAGATAAATACAATAAATAAAAATGAAATTCCATGCAAAAAAATTAATATACTTCACTGGAAACCATTAAAAAATACTAAACAATACCAATCATACACGAAATATGATTGCTCAGAAAGCGTTACAATTGACACGCAATAAGTGACCATCTAACCTTGTCGCCGGGTTGATTACGCTTCGTTTCGCTTTCCCATTATGCGATGAGCTGCGCCCGGAACATTTCGATTGCCTCGATTGGTACGGCCAGAAGGATGACATTTTAACAAACGGGCTCGTTTCGATGACAGCTCACATGACCATATACTCATCCGCCCAGCACACGGTTGAACACTTCATGCTTGATCGTTAGCTCTGTTCGTTCCCCGCATACATGGCTGTGATGTCTCGCATCCGGATGTGTTTTCGTGTCAGTGATTTGAGTGTTGATGGTCGGCCGGAGTGCGTGCCTTAGTTTGGGCTCTCGGCTTCCCAAAAGCAGCCAATTTTATCGTGCGCTTTCCACTCCAAAGCAGATCCTGCACAAATGCCGGTTCCGTCGGCTGGTGACCCACGGCAACGGTTGTGCTTCCATGCCGGGAGATAATTTGATTTTTCCACCATCGAATCGTCAACGAAAACTCAACGCACCAACCAACCCGCAACGGTTCGCAATGTTTGCCCAAGCATAAATCACCGAACACCGGACGTTGCATGATTTTGGCTAATTCTTGGCACTGCTCGCCAACACCCTACGGACCCCCAAAATGGGTTTCCTGTTTTACGGACCACACTATCGGACGTGCCCCCCGGGTACCATGACCGAGCAAAGGATGACGGAAATTCATTTCCGTCCACCGGTTTCCTTGGATTTCCGAGATCTAGCCGTTTGCCCGCTTCATTGGCATGTTTTGCAAAAGGGAAAGGATTTAGGACGCATGGCAGCGGATGAAGGTGAACATTCTCGTAAGTCAATTAGATGCGTCACCGGTGGCAGGCCGTAAATTACTTTTTCGCTGCATAGCGTATCCGTTTTTCTTACCGGGCAACCATCTTTCCAGCCGGGGTTACATTGGTCAATCCTTCCTGTAGCGTCACATTGCTTAAGATTCATTTAGATATTTTTTTTTGTATGTAGCTAGTTCCCTTTTTTTCTACACACTTTTGCTCAATTTTCAACCGTTTTTCCTCTTCTTGGTGACTACTTTTGGACGTTGCTAACGAAGGGTTCGGTCCCTAATAGTCGGCGTGGTTCATGAGTGACGGTTGGTCACGCATTAACTATTCCGGTATCGTGTTTCGTATGGCGATGGTGGAGGCATTCGGTCGAACCGTTAAGGCTGTCTTTGGTCCTGGGTGATTAAAACTTTCTCCCCCAAAAAGATACCGATATCACCCGGGTCGGGTGTAGAAACCTTCAGCATGTGCTTAACCTCAGGTGGTAGGATGCATGAGCTTCCTTCCGTTTTGTACTGCTGATAACCCTTGACGGTCGAAATCTTAAAGATAAATGTTCCGTATGGACCTTCAGTAAAGTGAAAGTTAGCATTGCAAGATAATGGTTGACACTAGATATACCAAGCGTGTTAAGCGTTTTTCATTCTTGGTTGATTTTTAAACAATTTCGAAGTTATGGATTTTATTGTTTATTTTATAGATTATACTGCGTGTACATGTAAAACTCATGTTTCAATTACCTTCAGATTGTTAATCCCAAAAAATAATTTGATGAAAATGAAGCGTTTATGTCAAAATGGCTGGTACGGTAGTTCTAGTGTTAATGAACTTTCTAAATGGAAGTATGTTGATAACACTTCAAGAACCAATAGTTCTACAAATATTTTAACAATACTCTAACACATTCTAATTTAATATTTTTTACTTCTTTTTTAAGCTCCTCATATGTCGCACTTATTGCCATTATTAACGCACGACGTACATTCAAGGGTTACATTTGCCCTTTACACGGACCCCTCCCCGCAGCACATAACCCAGCTGGACATTTTTATCATAGGAATCACGTAGTTTTTTGTCTGTGTGTATGTATTGCATCTAACACATTCCAACAGCCACGGTACCATCCATCATGTCCGCCTGTCCCGGTTAGTCCGTTAGTCCGGTGCTTTCTATTCGTCAAAACCGTTGCCGCTTTCGTTTAATCACATCGGCTTTCGCAACGCATTCAGCCGGTAAAAAAAAGGTATATACCCGTTACCTTTTGCGAAGAGATTATGGGGTTTTGTGATTTTTGTTTTTGCCAGTACGGTTGTGCATCACCAGAAATGCTTATTATTCCGCACCACCTGTCTGGGATGGTTCGTTTTCGTCGAGTTCTGTCAGTTCCCCTCGCTACTGTTTCACCGATTTTGCGTTCGTTTTTGGATAAAGACGATGAAGATTGCACACCTGAGCAGTTAGAAATCCGTTCGGTTCGTGCCTGGACACCATCTCAAGGGAGAGGTCAACATTGGAGTAACATTCGTACGTGATTTTGCTGATGTTTCGCAATATTTTCCTCAACCGTTGCTCCCGGAGGAGTACTAGCATGGGCAACGATTTTATCAATGCAATTCACAACCATCAGCTACATTCCGGTTCGGCTTTGATTAAACAGGTTTTCCATCAAACCGTTATGATCGCTTGGATTGATGAGATAATCCTATGTTGGGGTTGGCTCACTAATGCCGAGAGATTTGAATGCTGGATATTGCATGAAACGAAGATAAATGGATCTATATATTATCGATACAGAGAACGTGTGAAAGATTTATTTGAAGCGCATCTTATTGGGTGGTTTGTCTTGTCGTTATGACAGTTACACGATAAAGGAATTAATGAGACAAAATTAATGTAGTGATCGTGGTACCGAGACTGTTCTTGATGTCCATACGTCCAGAATCAATAGATACCCTCTATTAATTAAAATTTTAATACAAACAAACTCGTTAAATTATCATATTTACTAAACACATTACTCCACAAATTATCATGCATCATTTAAATAGAATTTATTTACTATCTAGTGAAATATTTAGTTTAAAAAATTGAATTCCTTGGTAAGGCGCTACACAACCCAAAAGCAACCAAAGATGGTTTAAACTATTTAATAGCTTCCAAATGGCTACATTAACGATGCACAAGAGACTGGTTTGAAGTGCAAGTGTCTAATGTCGGTACATTAATTCATGCACAAAAGCATTTCATTTCGTTCAGTGGCTCCACTTTCGTCTATATCGCACTGCCAGTAGCGGTAAGGCAAATTTTAATAAATAATATTTTATGTTAATGGTGCTGAAAATGATTTATACTGTCAGTCGCCTATCGTGGTGGACGTCTAATCATGGGCCAGCCTTATAGAGGGTGCAGTGTCTTAGAGGCATCCGAATCGTGATCGTCTTCATGCGGAGCGAAAAGGTTGAAGAAAAACATAAAATAGATAGTGAGAACGACAGAGAGAGAGAGAGAGGAAAAAGAAGAGAAAGAGAAACAATATAGAAAGTTGAGCAAATGTTAAACTTTGTTGAAAGCGCTAAATTCACTTGGCGTAAAACCGGCTCCGGGTATTTTCTTCACCCAGTGCTGACCATGCTATGAGCAGCGAATTTTCGAATCTCGCCGGAATTCAGTGTACGATGTGAAATTTATATCCTTTTCGTGTGGCCGTGGTCGACCGTCGAAGGGGTTTTCAAACTTGAAGTGTGTGGTCTCCATCCGCAAGTGTCGATTCCGAAACCGACTTTCGAAGACATCCCAAAAGCGTAAACGCATGTCGGTTTCTCGGTACGAAGCACTATCTGCTAAGATTGGAAACTGTCGTCTTGTGGAACATTGCAACCCGGGGACAGAACATCTTGTGGCCGTTAGCTTCCGTTAGCTTGGTTTTTGGTTTGGTGAATCAGCAAAGAGTTCTCCACTCTACACGTACATCGTTGTTTCCCATTGCGAATGCGGTTTTTGCTTTGCTGATAGTTGACATTTTTCCCGGTTGACACTTCACTCGCAAAGTGAAACCATCGCGAGGGTAAGAAACCACAAAAATTGTACAGAACGATCGAGAGCTTGGTACCGGTACCGAGCATCTTCAAGATGGAACAGAAACAGTGTCCGATACGTGTGGCCAAAGCGTGTCACGGACGAAACTTTGTTCACTCATGTCCGTCCGCCGAGGGGGGTTGATATCGTCGCTCAAAGTGTCAAAAGCGGAAATGACACTCGTTAACAGCAATCCGCCCCGACAACGTTCAGTGATTTTCGGTCGATCGGTCAAACCAGAAGCGCGCTTCAGCAGTTCAACCGCACGTACTGTGCGCTGGAGTGCTTTTAGGAGCTTCAAGCAGGAAATGAACTGTGAAGAAATTTAACTTAATGGAGACGCCTGGTGTGTGACGCTGACACACTTCTTTCAGTTGTATTTAAAAGATCCGCGAGATGAAATATGTTGCTTGCGGGTAACGGACGACGGTGGAGACATCTGTTTTGTCACAACCGAAGGTTATGCTGATGTCACTAGAGCGATAGGAAAACGGGGCACTCGTTTCAACAGCAGAATGTTACACGAAGCGTAACGCGTATCAGTAGATGAAGTTTTCTCTCATAAAACATTACCAGGAAGTGTTGCATTTCCTTATGTGTATCGTGAATGTACAAATCGAAAAAAAACACCAACAAAGTCACTCAAAATCTAACAAATTTTTCTTGTACTTCCCCGACAACTCCATCCCAAAAGCCATGATCTTGTGAAACGAGATAAACATTCTAATTTTCCGGTATGACACAACCATTAACGAGCGCTCCAAGTTAGTCCATTGCTGGCAAGCATTCTGCACCATTCGTATGTGTATGTTTGTACGTGGTGAACAATGTTTGACCAGAGCGGAATGTCGCTGCTTCTATCATCTCACCCACGAATAACATCTTCATCTTCTCTTCCGGCGATCCGTCCGATGTAGGTTTTGCTGGCATGATGAATTGGTCAGGGAAATGGAAAATGCTGTCAACCTAGATCCAGACCTCCAGAACCAACCGACGATAAGCTTCCACTCTGACCGGATGTTAATGTTGATTTGAAAATATTATTGTTTTCCCTTTTTTTTGGCTGTTGCTTCCCTTTCACTGTGAATGGTGCAGGTAGTGTTCTGCAATAGAAAATAAAAAAAAAGAATGAATCTGATGTCCGCACCACCGTCTCGGTGGTAAGATAAACCACAAATTTTACTTATCTATTTAATTTAAACTTTTGCAAAAAAGCGAAAATATCATTTCGTTTATGCGGCGAAACGTTGCGGTGACTTTTGTAATGGTTAGGATAAATATCAGTTTATTTTCATAATCGCCCAGTGTCATGGGCAGATGGGCGAAGGGCCAGATTTGTTAATTAAATGTCCACATCTAGGAAGGCGATAAAGAAATGTAAGATGCTACTCAATGTTTGTGGTCGTTCATGGTAAAAGTTCATAAAAATACGTTTAATGTACTGGACTGCTGGTAATGTTATTTGTGGTTCATTTCGAGCAATAGCAAGAAAAGATTTTTTCACAATGATTAATGTGGTGTAAAAGAAGGCGAGAATTATATGCTGATAAATGTATCCCTGTAATGGGAAATTACAAATAAATGTGAATTTATGTCTTAACTTTCCACATAATGTTTTAGCAGTTGATGATATGTTTTTGACATTAGTTAGCAAAAACAAAAAAAACGATACAAATTCATAATTCATAAAATATTTTTAAAATTATCCAATTATTTGTATCATCTCTCCCTAGTATCGAAATTTGATTATGTTGGATACGATTCCGAATTATTCTGAATCCGATTCCGGATCCGATTCCGTATCCGATTCCTGATCCGATTCCTGAATCGATTCCGGGAACTAATTCTGAACCTTCTATCCGGAATCGATTCTGGAAAATTTGGAATCGATTCAGATCAAAACAGCATTTTGCCCATCACTAGTTGGATCTGCTTGCATTAATAGTAAAAATGTTACTAAACACAAAATTTGCGTGCAGTTGAGTTTGAAATTATTTGTGTTTATTTTAATTATTATTTTTTTTTCTCGGTTAGAACGGCCTGGCCGTATCAAGACTTATTTTGCTACGTAGCAGGATAGTCAGTCCATGCTGCGGGGGGACGGTCCGGATGGGATTTCAACCCGGCCCTGCCGTGTGGACGGGCGCCGTTTTTCACATACACCACCGGGCTGCCTCTATTTTAATTATTTATTCATTTCTATTTTATTATTACGACATTTAGCCGAATTGACAGCCTCAAAAGGCTGGCGTGTGTACAATTTTCACAAGGCATTTTTTGTACTTTGCCATATCATGGGCAAACTCGGTTGTAGATGAGTTGATAATTAGTTTTTATTTGTTTTTAAATTATTATTTTTATTTGAACACCGAATTTTATTTGTTTATCAATTTCCTCAAACTAGCTCCCAAACAAAGATCTCAGTAAAATAAAAAGTATGTGAGACTTCCAAGAAAATAATTATCCTCCTAACTGGCACCGTGAAGCGTACCGTTGCGAGAAAAGAATGTTTGCAAATCTACTTATCATTTAACAAATGGCACATTATGATGGAAAGCTTTCTTTGTGTGTTTTGTCCTTTTTGTAGCAAATGTCGATGCATGATGGTAATGCTTATTGTTGCGCTACGATGATCATCAACATCGAGCCGATAAAAGTTGGTTGTAGAAGATGAAACACGTGCTGACATGGGTGCATAATGTCACTTTTACAATCAAGGCACGGAACCATATTGTTTTGTGGGGGCCGTGAACAAACAACCGATCTCAAACTGTACGGTTGTACGTTGTAATGTAATATGATAAGGTGCTTTATTTTTCCATTAGTCTTGCTTTCCATTTTAATGGCACAAGAATGTGTGTTTTTTTAGCAGCAAATTTGATTTCAAATGTTGTACTTCAAACACACGTGTTCGGTGTATCGTATGAATTCGTGTGACATTTTCAGTGTGAATAGAATTTTACCGGCTAATTTCAGAGATGGGTTTGTTAGGAAATTTTCAATGAAATTTTTTGAATATTGTTTTCACGTGTTATTGCCACTTAACAAAAGAAAATCGTTCATTAAATAGAACAATTTTTCGACGAACTGGTTGAGTAGACGCTTCACTTTTAATTTTTAGACAAGTGTCACATTTTTTTCCAAAAAAGTAAAGCTTCATTTCAACATCGAAAACTGTCAAAAGCTTTTCAAGGTATTTTTTTAATCATCCTATAACAATTTTGGCATCGGTATGGAATTTGAATTCGAAAGTTTCCCGTTCCGTAAGTCATTAGTGTGAACGTGCGATGAGTGTGTAAAATGAGACCTGTCAAGAAAACATGATCACATTCAAAAGTGCTGTTACATCAGTAATTCGTGCAAGGATCTGAAACTCAACGATCTGATCTTAATTTTTATAATATGCAGATGGTACTCGAAAAATATATAAAACTCTAGGAAATCATGTACGGATGGATGAACAAGGTAAAAAAAAATCCACCCCTAATTCCGTCACTGTGCGTGAAGTTAACGTTCCGAAGAAAAAAGGAATTGTTTGCAGGTGTTCGAACTCCATTTTGGCAAGCGGCCCATCATCGACGGAAAGGTTTTTTGCTTCTGCGATAGCCATTGTGGCGCACAATTTCATTTCACTAACGTGTGATGCCATCAACGGGGAACAGGTTTCCACTTTCAGCTCATTGTTTGTTTGCCAATGGGATCGGTTTACGATGACATTCGAAAGAATTGACAATACATGCCGGTGATGAAGGACGGGGGAAAACAAAAAAAAACTGTGTGTGAGTTTTGTGCACACACACAATTTTAATCAAACGCTTGATTGGCATGGAAAGGATCTTATTTCGGGACGATAAGGCCGATAGTAGATGGTGCGAAAAGTGTCAAAGAAAGCGACCATGATGTTACGCCTTAATAATAACGTATGATGATGATGAAACATTCGTGTTTAGTTCACACTCAGTTCAACGAAACGTAAAAAATGCTTTGATCTCGCAGAGGCGTTATGTATTTCAATTTGGAAAACTCCGATCACTTTCTGTAGCTGGGTCTATTTTTTTTTTGTGTAATTGGTGAACTGGGTATAGAATCATATTTTACTCTTCAATACCTTTCGGAGAGAAGTAAAATTGAAAACTAAATTAAGAAACCGATTTGAAAACAATCATTTTCCAGAAAGTATACTAGAGCCGCTCTTTTATTGATTTAATAAGAAACATATTTCTTTTCAGGTTTTTATTAAGTTCTCTGAAACGTTCTTCAACTGGGAAAAAGAAATGTAGGCATACCTTTGACAAAATAGTTTATAATTTTCACCTTTTTTTTCAAGCTTTTCAATACAATTGTCTTGTATTTCGTTGGCGAAGATCTGTCGCCCGGTCATACACTGTGGTGCAAAATTGATCGGACACACCTAATAGTTTCGTTGATTGGCTTGAAAAACTTGTTTTATTAATGTTTCCTTGCAATTTTTTTGTGTGAAATATTCGTTGTTCTTCGATACATTAATTTTAAAAATTAATCCATTTTTTAAATTGTGTCATATTGCGATGAAAATTTTTTTTCAACGATATCTTGAAAACCTCTGTGCATAAGTCACCGGACACTCATTGAAACCAACACAAAAACAAAGGATAATAATAATTGAACTAATTTGACTGTACGACTTGATGCAGAATTGAATTTTAATGTTACTAATACTACTACAAAACATTTGGTCGCAATTTTGACAGTAATAGAAAGCTCACAATGGCCGAAAGGAAGGAAACATCGGTAGCTCAACGAAGTAATGTTATTTTACTTCATAAACGCGGTGTGTGGTAAACAACGTATTTGGTTCGGATTGACGCTACGGCGCGCGTTCGATTACAACGGTTTACTTCGCGGAACGATCGGTGCGCGGCACTTACTGAAAAGTGCTGACTCGTATTTTACACGTTGACTCATTCGAACGAAGGTGGACTTAAACGAGTGGTGCCGGATCGAGCCTTACCTCCATTAAGGGAACACTGATGGGTGGAAATAAAACTCTAGACATGAATTACTTCACTGATGTCAGAATCTCGAGTTGCATCAGCAACATGCTTCGTCCACGATCTGTAACTCGGCACTGTCTACCTTTGCTTCTCGAGCGGCTTTTATTTAACGCTTTCTCTCGATGGTCAGCCAACATTTGTCCATCATGTGTTTGGCAAATGTGTGGCTGCTGGGTTTGAGATATTTTGTGTTTACAATGTGATTTCCTTATTTACCGAGTGCAGTTCTGTGTGTGGCCTTGATGTCAACAAATGTTGCGTTGTGTTTGATTGTTTTCCTATCGTGGTGTTGCGTTATTGCATCCATCAAGGTTGCATGGGTTTTTGGGTAACTCTTGTTTATGACCTATTTAATGCGTTAGCAGCTATGCTACAAATGCGTATCGAACTTGGTTCTCGACGACAGTACATGCGTTGGGCTAATCGGTTTGTCAATCAGGATGATCGAAGCAGTTGCCAGCAATACTGTTCGTTGGCTTTGTCCCAAAGATGTACAGGTGATCGATTGAATGGATGTGTGTTCTTCATTACTTGAAGGATCGATTTCATTACGTTGGTTTAGCTGTGGTATCATTGTAGGCTGGCCTCTCGATAGATTCGGTTGTGATTTGAGGCACAGTGTGGTGTGGTGACGTTTACCGCAGCTTCGACAGTTACTCGATGATCTGCAGCTTTGGGATCGATGGCCAGTCCGTAAACAGTTACGGCAAAGTGATTTTTCACGAATTATGTTTTCCTTATCAGACCAGGAACATTTCAAGAATTTGCTGCACGTGTGTATTGGATGGTTTTCAGAGCAAAAAGCACATCCTCTCGTTTCGTTGGTTGCCGCCATTATATTGACAGCTCGCTGTGTAGCTCGCTTTGGAGCTTCATTGTTGCCATGTGGCGTGAGGGAATCAAGCACTGTGATTCTCGCTGTGTGAATTTGATAAGATCTGCATACTTCATGTTAGGGATTGATGATGCAGCTTCTTTCCAATCACCTAGTGAAGTAGGGTCCAATTGCTGAGAAAGTAGATGGATAAGCAACGTGTCCCAATGCTCAGTGGGCTCTCCCAATTGCTTTAGAAGCTTTACATTTGCCTCGAAGCTATCCACGAGCTTGCGGAGGTCAGACGCTGATTCTCGTTTGAGTACAAATGGTTTGAATAGTGCCTCAACATAACTTTGCTTCAATTGGTCCGCATTGTTGTAATGGTCGAGGAGGATATTCCAAGCAGTGTTGTAGTTGTTACCTGTGATAGGCACGCTCTGGATTAACTGCAGGGCAGTTTCACTTAACGAAGATCGCAGATAATAAAACTTCTGTGTATCAGAGAGTGTTGTTGACGCATGGATCATGGACTGAAATAGATCATGAAATCTAAGCCAGTTTAGCTGCTTTCCATTGAATACAGGAAGTTTTAGGTCAGGCAGTTTCACTCGAGCATTCATTTCTGTTAAGTGACACGGTGCTAGGTGATCTTTTGAGGTTTCCTTTGATGTTTCTTTCACCTTCGTTTCTAGGAAACCCTTCGCCTTGTAATATTTGGTTTCCATCTCCGTACGCTTCTTCAGATGATCTTCAAACAGGTCTTCATCCAAAATTTCCAAGTCGTCCTGCACTTTAAGAAATTTTTCCCACAGCTTCTCAAAGGTATCTAAACGAACTGTTATTTCGTTGCTGTTGGAATCGTCCTGGAAGTGTATGACAAAAGTATGAATAGCGTCGACGGATTGTTCGATGCTTATGCGTTGCTTGGTAAGCATTTTCACTCTGCGTTGTTCTGCCATGATTACAGATCTGGTGTCGAAGGACCGAAATGTCGATTGCTCAGTGGATATTTCTTTATTTCAGTTTTGTAGCTTTGGATTCTCCTCTTAATCGTTCAACGCGGTTATTCACTACTTCCTCTTTTTTGTCCTGTCATCCTTCTTCCCGTGCGCTGCTGTCACTCTTCTCCGGTTGAAAGGTATAGTAGCAACACACGGGGAATCGCCTGGATGACACATTCGTGGATTGCACGAACATCCATTTGACAGCATATGACAGAAATTAACTGGGTTTCTTTTTCTTTTTTTTACTACGGGAAGTGAGTTGGACGAGATAGTGGTGGGAGTAGGAAAATAAGGAGAAGAAGGTAAAGGTTGGCGAAGGAAATAGGGTTTTCTTGTTGTCTGTTGTGCGAATGTGAGTCGTTGTTGTACGGGGGAAGGAACTACTGGGGAGGATACGCTTCTACGAGCTTCAGCAAACGAGCAATTGTTATTTACCTTATATTTAATTATCGTATTCTTCTTGTAAATACCGTGGATAGGAACGGGAGAAGGCGTTGTGGGGTCCTTTGCAGTTCAAACACACGGGATCGACGATGCATTTTCGAAGAACAATTTTGCGCTACTCTGCAGCTTATTTTGGTATGACCATATTGGGCATAATTATAGCACATCATTGGTTTCGGGTAATACGGACGGGTCGACACTTGTAAAGCACCGAGGCGGATGGTTGCAGGGATGGTGGTTACGTTAATGCGGAGTAGGAAGATATTTGTGGGCACTATTTCGTTGTTGATTTTACGCGTGAATCGGCGAACTGACACTAAACGTTGATCTTTCAGTTCGTTCAGGATGATTTCGTCACTCACTTCTTTAAGGTCCGGGGAGAAATTAAGGAACTGAACACTTTCGACGGTGCCATTGGTGTTGACAATTACTGTTATGTGACCCATGTTCAGGTTTGTTCGATATATCCACTACCATCAGCTTGTATAAATTACCATCCCGCTGTCCAGCAACTATCGCATTATCAGCCACATCACGAATATCCATCCATCGAATATCCAGCCATCAACCCGGAAAACTGCAGTGTACCTGGTTAACGCACACGTAGCCGTCCGTTAACGAAATTATAAAGAGCGAAGTCGTCAATTAAAACCTCGTTACAATTTTATTGCCACTTGCTTTGTTTAGCAATTAACGCACCGAACAAGAGAGAGCATATTATCGATTGCACGCAGCTTAAATACTAGCTCACGCAGGAAGCGGTGAAAGAATTTTACGCATCAAATTCTCTCCCACGCACGCTCCCATATGACACATCGATATCTGACGTGCGAACACGAGGTCATCGGGTCAAGTGCGTATCAAAACGCAGGTATTATTTTTAATTTGAATAGCGGAGGAACGCATCCTCGCTTGACGGTTTGGAACAACGTTATGTTCCATAACCAGTACCCTTTCGATGTTAACTTATGCACGGAGATGAAACCACTAGTTAACGCTGGGACGTACAACACATTTTCCAATTCAACACGCACTATTTTCCCGTTTCGATGATGCAATTTACAAATCCGTGTCCTTGTCCTGTCGCTTCAGCGATCTTACCATCAGCCAAAAATACATTCAGACCGTTACTTTCCGTGGATGTTTCAAAAAAAAATTTGTCACTTGTCATGTGGCAACTGGCACCACTGTCGATGAGCCATGACTTTCCTTGGTTTGAACCGACCATGAAACACACACCGCGCTTTGTTTCGTTTTCTCCGTATTCCCGTCGAATTTCATCAGACAATTGCGCTTGTGGTGCCCTGGTCGCAACGCAACGATAACACTCCATTTTGTTTCCGACAGCATTATGCCTTGTCACGCTTTTCATCGCTTTGACTCTTCGAGCAGCTTGGATTTCACCAGTGCCACTGTCAAATCCGTATCCGGCCGGCTTTCCAAAGCCGTCACTATCCCACCATAAGAATCCGGCAAGCTCCACAGGATCATGGCAACCTGCAACGATTCCTGCATTTCCTGTCCAGCGATCGACAAGCTATCAAAAAGCTCTTCCACTTGTTGGAGATGTTTTTCCATATCACCATTCTCACTAAGGTTCTGTGAACACAAGTTTTTGAAAAGTGACACACGCGACGTAACAGTTGTCTTCTCGTGGAATGCCTGCAACTTTACCCAGAATTCTTTAACCGAATTTGCATTCTTCATTAAATAGAACTGGTTGTCTTCGATGCAAAGTCCAATTGTGGCACGTGCCTTTCGATCGTCCTTGATCCACTGTTGTGTTGCCGGTTCCACTCTCGCATTAGCAGCAACATACCACAATTCTTCACGAGTCAACACCATCTCCATTCGGAACTTGCACGTGGAATAGTTCGCATTGTTCAATTTTGGAAACGAAAATTTTCCCCGCGTCGACCATTTTGTTCCGCAAACGACGCTTACAATCGATTACCAAGAACGAACAAATTTCACTACACCACTTTAGCAAAACTAGCTAGGAACCTCTGAACTGTTATTTTATCCGCGCACTATCTGGGCCCATAACCTGTTGGGGTTACGCAGTATTACATATAAAATGTTGCTGAGATTTCGGATTGAATATGAAACGCTATGAAGAGACAAACGCGTGCACTTTCCTGTACGTCTATTGGCAGGAATGAATATAATAATATAGTTCGTAAGGTTGGGCAATGTTCGCCTCCCTGGACCACAAGTGTCAAAATCTATCTGTCAAATTATGCTCTGTTAAGGGTTTGGAATTGCCTATCTTCAACAGTTTTGTCCATCCACTCGGGAATGGGCCTTTCATTGCGTGAAGAACCACCGAGAGGTGGAGGATCATTCTCGAGGGAAAGTGGGCCTGACATATTTATGCCGGCCCCAGAAAAAAATACTAAAAATGTGTAAGACCACTCTCAAATATTCCGGTAATGCACGACGACGACGACGTCGTTTGTCCTGGGTTCCAGAATCGGTTAGGTTGGTTTTGCAGGGGAGTCGGAAGTCCAATCATCTTACAGCATATCAATAGGCAGCTGATGTCCTTCACACGTACGGTCAATCGCACATCGCCGAAGTTGGTTTACGTGGCACCTGAGTGTACGCCCATTATTCACAATGACGTCGTACATAACTCGTCCGCGGCTGCGAACGATCTTTCCAGGTATCCATTTCCACCAATTGCCATAGAAATATTTTGTAGAAGCGAGCTCGCCTGGCTGAAAGCTTCGCACTGAAATGGATGAAGCAGAAGATAATGAGTTGATAAAGGGGGCTGCAACAGCTCCAATGCTGTCCTGATGGGCGACCGAACATTTCTTCAGCTGGAGTTTTCTGCTTTGCAACTGCGCGTTTGGGGTCGAACGGTACGTCATGAGGAAAAGCTCCAGCGCCTCATCAAGGGATGTTTCGTCACTCCGGATCTTACGCAGTGCTCGTTTCAGCGTATCGACGAAACGCTCCGCGTATCCATTAGATTGCGGGTGGAATGGTGCTGTGGTGATATGCTCGATCCCTGTTGCAAAACTGTTGCTGTTGCAAAACTCCACAAACAGGCCGCTTGTAAATTGGGGACCGTTGTCACTAACCAGCGTTTCCGGCATAACGAAGCGAGCGAAGATGTTCCGTAGCATGGAGATGGTGGTAGAAGTGGTTGTACTCGTTGTTTTGTAGATTTCAAGCCACTTGGAGAAAGCGTCAACCACAACTAAAAAGTAAAAACTTTCAAATGGCCCAGCGTAGTATATGTGTACTCTACACCAGACGCCCGTCGGTGTTTGCCATGCTTTTGGTGCAGCTCGAGGGTGTGCTTTTGCGTAGCTTACAATGTCGTCGTCGATTTTTGACCAGTACAAGTAGCTGCGCGCGATCGCCATTCATTCTCTGCATTCCCGGATGTCCCTTGTGCCGCTGACGGACGGCAACGCACCTCAACGGTAGAGGTGTACACATATTCGGTTAATCGCCCGGCGTTACAAACCGCCTTTTGTTTTCACTTCAACAACCCTGATAATCCCATCCTCTCCCGGGTAGATCTTAACGACTCTATCGTAATGCCATTTGAGAGGAGGAGATTGTCTTTCTTCGCTGAGACCATCGTACCCTCACGGATGTTGTTGCGTTTTATCGTCCATTTACTATGCGGTTGCAACCCGAATAAGTACTCCGTACTCCATGTCTTCCAAATACGGCGCACATACTCCTGCGTCTGCTGATATAGATCGAGACGTTTCTCAGGAATCCCGTCGTAAGATGGCTCTGGCAACGATGACAGCGCCCGATGAATCAAAAAATGGCCACGGGTGATGATCTGTAATTTTTCAGGTTCTCTGAATCAAACAACCGCTTCCCATAACCCGCCGAAATGCGGGGAACGGGGAGGAATAAATTGGAAGTTTATTCCTTCAGCAGCACAGCAGGATGTGACGACATATCGTAGTTGTTGTGTCTCGAACAGCTGCTGCAACTCCTTCAGCAGTCGGTCGGCACCTCGAAAATTTGTCGCTTTATCACACTCGATTGTAATCGGCTATCCACGATGTGCAAGAAATCGTTTCAAGGTAGCGATGCAGGACGGAGTCAAAAGACTGTCGATCAACTCGACATGTACAGCCTTTGCTGAAAGACAGACGAAGCTGGCAACGAAGCACTTAACTGGAATTGTTTTGCTGTCTTCAAAAATAGTAACAAAGGAGTCACTCTTTCTGGAGATAAGTCACCCATGAGCTGTTGGTAGGTGGACGGTTTTTGTCGAAAACATGAGACGCAGTCGTGTACCACCTATCGCGCCAGGTTACGAATCCTTAGCGGCCAGTAGCGTTTACAAATCATCGCAATCATCATTTGTTGGCCCGCGTGAAACAACGAGTTATGATAGTGTCGCACTATCATCAAGGTCAGCGGGTGTAATGCAGGTAGGATGATGGGATGTTTCCGATCAAACGAAATCGGGGCCTTCCGAAGGCGGCCACCAACTCTTAGCAAACCGTCCTGCAAAATAGGGCAGAGTGTTCTCAGTTTGGATGAAGCGTTGACGTCGCGAATCTCTTCTTTAGAAGATTCCTGTTGAGCGATGCGGAGTAACAGTAGTGTGGATTCTTCAAGTTCCGCTGTTTGCAAGAATCCCACCTTTCGATGTTCACTATTGGCCGGTGAACCAAAACGTCGTAAGTAGGCTACCAAGCGCACTAAGGCTGCGAATGAAGATCGGAGTTCAAATAATCGGTTGCTTGGCAACGACTGCGTGACGGCCACTATTTGTTTCTCGTCCAACTCATCCGTTGGAACTTCTGGGGGCTGGTTCAGGGTAGGCGATTCGTGCTTAGGCCGTCGCAGCCACGGTGATCCATTCTACCAGAGAGTGGTCTCTTTCAGTTGAGAAGGCATCATCACCCTTGTTGTGAACTCAACGATCAATTGTTCTGATTCATGTTTTAAAAACATTTTACAGAAGTATGATATGTTCATTTAAGAGCAGCATAAGCTCACATCTTGAACTCCACGCCAGTCTAGACAAACATTAGAAAGAATGCAATAAAAATTTAGTTAAAAATGAATAAAGAACGTTACGCCATTTAAAATAAAAACTGGATGCTACGCAGGATCGCACGGCAAAATTTAGGTTCGAATTTACAACATGCAGCTGCATAAACACTGCAACAGGAAAGTACCAAGTGGCATACGTTTTAATGCAATAAAAGTACATTCTGAACCCTTAAAAAAACCATCAGATCAGGTAACGTAAAGAATAGGAACCGACAAAAAGAGAATATAGGTCTACCGGGAAAACGCGCCTATACACTTAGTGCAATTAACTAAAACGGCCGAATCGGACGGCGGTTACAAATCCTAAAACAAAATTACCAGATAAAACTAGGAATTTTACCTACCACACTCTTGGCACTAACACACACTCACGGCGTGTAGGATAAGCACCAACACTATCAAAATTTGTTTATATATAAGAAACACATTGTAGTAATAAATTTGACTTACAACGAACGCGTCCGGGTTTTATTTAGAATTTTCAGAAAAATTACGTCTTCGTGTTATCTCTACTGTGGATTATACCTCTTGAGATGATGTTTGTAGGGTTTTGCTCGCTCGCTACATGATTCCACGCTTCCTTGGGAGTAAGAGTTTGTATTTCGGAGACCCTGTTAGCAACAAATTGCTTCCATCGATTGGCGATCCAGCACAATGGTGGAGAATACCCAAAAGAAACATTCATGGTTGAATTTGCAGCTTGAAGGTGAAGGTGAACCGTCACCGTACCATCCGATGATTCTGATCGAAGAATCACCGGCTCCGTACGCTTTCAAAGAGGCATCACTAAAACCGTGTAACTGGATAAAGGATAATAGAACCAACCGCTATCCGTGGAACAGTTAAATTCTTGAGGTCTTCTAACTGTTCACGAAACTGTAACCAACTCTGCTGCCGTTCTAGCTGCAACGGCTCATCCCACGTCTTCTCGTGTTGCTAAAGTTCTTGAAGAAAACATTTGGCAATTACCACAATCGGTCCTAACAGAACCAGAGTAGCCGATTAGTAATTGGCATCTCTGTACCCCAAGATGGTACGTCGAAACAAAGCTGGTCGGTAGCAGGTCTCCACTTCAACCCTAACGCTTCGTTTAGAACTTCACTATCATTGTGCAGCTCTACGGGTATACTTGCTAGTAACAGGTTGGCTGATAAGTCCCCGGTCTAACAAAGAAAAACACATTTTTTTGGCAAAATTCGTTTTTATTATTCAACATAGGGTAAGTGCGAGTTAAGAAACAATAGAGTTCGGAAACAAGGGAATCGAACACTTGCTTCTTCTGTGGTTAAAATCGGAGTGATTTATTAATTCTAATTTACATATAAGTAGCTTGCTGGGAATTGGATGGGGAAGGGGAAGGTATTAACGATTCTTGATGCTGATTCGGCAATTGTAGGTAATAGTGAGTAGGTCAGTCGATCAACACAGTTTGCTGATCGATGCTGTTTATTGCTGCGGTGGCCGATGTCGGTTGACAACACTGAAAAATGCTGTGTTGACAACGGAGGTTGTTAACTTGCGCCAGTTTTCGGCAGTGTACCTATTTTCGGCAGGTGTGTAATAAAAGCTAAATTATACACAAATGCGTTATAGAACGCGGTCAAACACTATTTTAAAACGTAAATACCAATAGATATTCTCCAAATACGAAGTTTCGCTTCATTTAGTGTTTAAAGTGTTAACAAATTTTCGTCCAATTTGCTGTCAGTCGATAACTCGGCAGGTACTGGAAATAAGAAACCACTGCATAAAAAAATGAATGAAGCACTGTTCTGAATGATAAAATGATTCTAAAATTTATGCTATTTTTAAAAAAAAATTAAAAATTCGATAAATAATTTATTTTTCACTTTAAAGGCTGCCGAAAATGGGTACATGCCGAAAGATGATGTTTGACAGCACGAAACTGTTTGATTTTGTATGCAATGACAGCGTGGTCTACTAGATTAAGCATGAAAACTGCAAAATCTGACAGCAAAATTGTCGAAACGGGCAGCATAAAATTACATTTTTAACAACATTGCGACCACAAAATTAACAAACTAAGAGTGGAAAAGTGTTTAAAATTCAATTTTCTAATCATTTCAATCGTTTAAAACGTTTCACGGTCCTTATTTACGCTGCCGAAAATAGGAACACAGCCTGCCGAAAATAGGAACATTGCTGCCGAAAACAGGAACAAAACCAATGTTTACATTTTCATAAATATTGCACATAAAACGGATTAGAATCACGAAAATGAAAATGCAGAAAGATACTACGAAAGTTTATCAACCGAAATAACATCACTTTTAATCACAAATATTGCAAATAATAGGTGTTTTTTCGTTTTTTTGCAAAACATCTGCACTAACCTGCCGAAAACTGGCACACTTACCCTAGTTCCCTTCAAGAGCGATACAACGATTATAACGACCTTCCAATTTTTTGATACCGTTTTGGTAGTACTCCTTCGGTTTTGCCTGAAAATAGGCCTCAGTTTCGGCGACCACCTCTTCATTGCAGCCAAATTTTTTCCCTGCGAGCATCCTTTTGAGGTCTGAGAACAAGAAAAAGTCGCTGGGGGCCAGATCTGGAGAATACGGTGTGTGGGTAAGCAATTCGAAGCCCAATTCATGATTTTTTGCCATCGTTCTCAATGACTTGTGGCACGGTGCGTTGTCTTGGTGGAACCATTTTTCCATTTCCATTTTTTTCACAATAACAAAAGTTGCTTGACAAAAGACGCTCTGTCTCACAAACTAATTGACATACAGACGTCAAATTTTGACACGAATCATTTGAAGGTTGGTACTATATAAAAATAATATGCATTTAATACTAGCGGCGCCATCTATGTGTCAGACCGGGGACTTATCAGCCAACCTGTTACTAAGATGAGTTCGATGCCCACTTGCGCAATCGAAATCCAGCAGACGACAGCAACTGTTTCAGTTCCTCGCACAAAGCCTTTTCTTCATTGATGGAGTTCACACCAGTAATCAGGTCTTCCATGTAGAAGTCTGTCGCTAAGACTTCTGATGCTCTGGGATGAGTTGATCGCCCTTCGTTGGCTAGCTGCTTTAGATATCGGGTTGCTAGATACGGTGCGTATGCGGTCCCATAAGTGACCGTTTTAAGCTAATAGATTCGAAGCTGTTCGTCGGTCGATCGACGGTGGACCAAGGTTGATCCCAAGTGACGTTCTTCACGTGACACTTCCAAACCGTCTGAAATGAAGAACGATTAGACTGGATGGACAATTGGACCATATACAAACTTGTGTGTTGAGCCTTATCGATCACACCCAGGGTCACTCGTATCTTCGGAACACCCAATCGTTGTCCCAATCTTTCTGTTACTAGATTCATCTGCGATCCTCCGTCTAGTATGGCACGAGCCCAATGGTGAACCCTGTTAGCAGTAACGATTTGCACCGCAGCGGTTGGTAAAAGAACCAGTTTTTTTTATCTCGACAGGGTTCGTGTTGCAGCCGGTGGATGGCGTTTGAGCGCAATGGTCGAACGATGATACTGTTGATTTGCTGGTGGTTGCCACAGCTTCGGTTGCAGCACATCTTCATACTTGGGAACTTCTTGACTACGATGATGAATTTCCCACTGCTTGAGAGCAGCCGGATCTAATCTAGCACAAAGCATGTGAGCTAGCAACTCGCTCCAACCGTCCGTTTGTACACTCATTCGTTCGGTCATTTTTACACTTCCATCAAAACTATCGATCAGCGCGATGAGCATGCCATATTCTTCCTTTTTCCTAGCCGGTGTGGTAAACAATTTATCGAGGTATTATTTCACTATCAACTTTTTGCTGTCGTATCGTTTCTTCAGAAGATCCCATGCGACTATATAGTTTGTTCTAGTGATCTCGAAGGCTCCCAATAACATATGAGCATCCTTCGTTAACGCTCCCTTCAAGTATTGCAGCTTGTCCACATTGGATAATATAGCGTTATTGTGGATCAGGCCGACAAGCGCGTCTCTAAAGGGTAGCCATTGATCCATCTGACCATCGAAAGAAGGTAGACGTGTCTGTGGAAGTTTTACACGTCCCTTGGATGCTAGGGGTGGTTCCACACTCGATGAAAGTTGACGCTCAACATTTAACGCAAGTTAAAAATGGCGCTTTTCGAACAAGGCGTACTGTTCTTCTTCTTGGTCGATGGTATCATCGGACGTTGCCGCCAGCCGGCCAGTATGCCACGTTTCATACTTTGTAGCCAACTTGGTTAAACACGCTGCGTAACCCTTAAATATGGATTCGTCCAATAGCATTGCCTCCTGCAACGCATTTTCGATTCGGTTTAGCCTTTGCTCAAAGTGCTTTCGCATTCACTGATCTTGCGGATCGACATTTGTTGAACCGCACCGTGCAAAATTTGAACCCGTTTCCGCCATCCAAACAGGAGGGCGTAGCTTGTTCCTAAGAACTCTTCTTTTTAGTTGGACTTCCCATTACCGGCATTGCACCGCTCACGCCGAATCATTTGATTTCCCGAGAAACCGTCTTACTGTTTGCGCGTAGTGTACTGTGTTAAACACCGACGCGTTGTCCCATAAGGACAACACATAGCACTAACACACACGAACAGTGCTAACGCTACAGTCCAACTACTGATTCTGCAAACAACGTACAACCAACGGAAAACAACGGTATTACTTCCTCGATCGCGCTCACTTATATATGCCCCAAAATTGGCGGCGACTCTAAATGTCATAGGGACGCTGTAGTGATGGGCACTACTAAGGATGGGCATGCACTAGAGAGAGGAGTGTGGGATGGGATTCATTACGTGCCATGTGGAACGGAACATACTCCCCCTTTGAGGATACTCAAAACTAAAGAAAGGGATTCTAAGCTTAACAAATGGAAAGTTTGTTCATAGAAGGATGGGTTAGATTGCGTTATCCTCAATAGGTAGCACGGAGAATTTGTTTATGCTGCGACGATAGGTAGAACCTCCAATGGATACGTCGACAGCTCGAACAGCTCGAACATCTTTGCCAGGATAGACAGCTGCAACACGTCGCATGGTCCAGTTCAATGGGGGCTCGTTCCGATTATGGAGAAGGACGATCATTCCTTCTCGAATGTTCGTCGTCGTTTGGAGATTCTTCTTCCTCGGCTGCAACGTGTTTAAATACTCACGACTCCAAGCGCGCCAGAAATGTTCGCGCATAAGTTAAAGATGTTGCCATCTGGTTAAACGTGTTGCCTTCACATTCTCCAGGGACGGTTCCGCTAGGGCAATCAATGGACGACCAATAAGGTAATGGGCCGGTGTTATCACAAGCGGAAGCGTTAGAGATGGTAAACAGCGGTCGGGAATTCCAAAACGGCTTCGATTTCCACTAGTACGGTGGTTAATTCCTCATAGGTTGGCCTTCTATTACCGACGACGCGCTTAAGATGTGTTTTGGTGGACTTCACGGCAGCTTCTCAGAGACCGCCAAATTCTGGTGCATCTGGCGGGATGAAGTGCCACTCAATCTCACGCGAATGGCAAAAGTTTTCAACGGAGGTCACAAACTGTTGGTCACGGAATTGATTAAACAGCTCCTTTAGCACGTTGTTCGCTCCTCGGTAGTTAGTAGCGTTATCCGAATGAAGCTGTTGTATCATTCCCCGTCGGCCAATGAATCGTTTTAACGATGCCAAGAAAGCATCAGCACTCAGATCGGACACCGGTTCCAGATTTACGGCCTTGGTTGCCATACAAACGTAGACGGATACGTAGGCCTTTATGAATATCGGATGCCGTCCGCCTTGTTTGATAAATATCGAGCCAGCGTAATCAACACCTGTGACGGCAAAAGGTGGCGAAGGTACGACTCGTGTACTAGGCAGGTTTCCCATCAGTTGGTTCGACTTAGTGGGATTTACACGAAAGCATCTCACGCACTTACGGGAGATAGCGCGGATGGTGGAACGTGCATTTAACAACCAATATCGCTGTCTCATTGCATTCATCAATCTCGTTTGTCCAACATGTCTATGTGTCCTTGATCTGTCGTATCAAGTGATGTATTAAAGGATCCTTACTAGGAACGATAATAGAGTGACGACTTTCAAACGGCAGTAAGGAGCGATCTAAACGTCCTCCCACACGAAGCAGGCCATCAAGGTATATTGGACGTAGATTGGTTAATCCTTTGCAATGTTCATTGGCAATAACTCGTTGGATTTCATCTCTAAAATGAAGTTATTGGATCAGCTTCATCATGGTTTCAGTTGACCGACGCAGCTCTCTGACGGTCAAATGTGGGCTGGATTCACGCAGGTTGGGTGTGGTTCGACAATTTCCTGTAAATTTATATAGCAAGGAAATGTCGTCGGTGCTTACGGCTGATGTTACTACTGCTGGCATAAGCTCGGGTAAATCATCTTCGGGAACGAATTCAGCAGCTTCTCCTTCGTTGTCCGATCATACCACCAGAGGTTGTTGTTCTTCAGCGGTTCAACCAGCTGGCCTCGAGAGACAATATCCGCAGGGTTGTCTTGTGACCGAATATACTCCCATCGGTGATCACTCTCCCGGTGTACTCTCCTGGATTACAGCAATACGATAACAATAACACCTTCCTTATCAATCGGGCGAGCAATAGAGCAGCACACAGCTCCCTTCCGGGTATCTGTAGTTTCGCAGAACCATCAGGAAAGAGGCTTCGCAGATAGATACATGCTCCATATGCTGTGGTAGATGCATCAGAAAAACCGTGTAATTCGTATTCCATAACTCCATCAAACGTTACGCATCTCGGTATAGCAATGGTGTGCAAATGTGATAACGAATCTTGGAGTTCATTCCATTCACGCGCCATTAGCGATGAACAGAATATCGGCATCAGGGTCCCACAGCAAGCCGAGCACCTTTATGGTCTCATTTACTCCTCTTAATTCCATGGGAGTCTTCTTTTCGCGATCTTCTTCGGGAATGTGCTCGAGAAATTGGTTGGAATTCAAGCACCACTTGTGGATTGGAAAACATCCTCGTTCTAGTAACAATTTCAATTGTCGTTGAGCTTCGATGGCATCTTCTGTTGGAATGGAATGGAAATGGTCAAGTTGATTTTAGCTTTCAAACAGAACCGTGAATTTATTGAGCCTTCTTTGTTTGCGATAGGACGCTTCTTTTCTAGGTGTGACAGAGCGACACTGAACTGTATTTTGACAACTGTCAAATGCAAGGGGTAGGAATATTGCATATATCAACATCTTCCACCGAATCAGCACCGGAGAGTACATCATCCATGTAAGTTTCTTCCTTGACTATCCGTGAAGCGATAGGAAAAGCGGTGCCATCTTCTTCGACAAGTTGCAACAAACACCTTGTTGCTAGCAAAGGAGCAGATGCGGTGTCATAGGTTACCGTATTCAATAGTAGAATTCGCATCGGTTGGAATGGATGAGGTCTCCATAAGATGCGCAAGAAGCGGCGATCTTCTTCGGCATGCAGTACCGGGGGGGGGGGCATTTTAGACAAGTCTCCGGAAAACGCTACGTCATATGTCCTAAAACGCAGGACGATGAAGTGTAAGTCGTTCTGGACTACGGGTCCAACTTGTAGCACATCATTCAAGGACATTTCTGATGGTGAAGTCTTGGCGCTGGCATTAAACACGACTCTACATTTCGTGCTCGTCTTCGATGGTTGTAACACCGCATGGTGCGGCAGGTACTACGCAGCCTGAGTTGGAGGATCTTCGGATTCGCCGATTTCACGGCAGTGGCTCAAGAGTTCATATTCCCGTATAAAATCAGTATATTGCGCACGTAAATCTAAATTACGAACAAGACGTTTCTCGAGCATCACGAAACGCTTGAGTGCAACACTGCGACATTTGTTCAATTGTGCAGCAAACCTTCTTTGAACGGCAATCTAACGATGAACCTTCCGTCCTTGTCTCGTTTGTAGGTAGACAAGAAATGAGCCTCACAGGCTAACTCTTCTTTTGACAACTTAGGAACGTTGGGCACTTCCTCAATCTGCCAGAAATGTTGCATCATATCTTCGGCTTCTTCTACGGATACCTTATATGAATGTTGCAACGACATGTTGCTGACAAATGGCTCCACGATGGATCCGGATACTACCCATCCAAATTGAGTCTCTCGCAGCACCGGTAGGTTTGGAGCAAGTTGTAGCTGATTTTCCTTCACGATATCAAAAAAGAGCTCTGCACCAATCAACACATCCACTCTTTGCGGTTGGTAAAATAACGGATCAGCTAAAATAATTCCGTTGGGAAGGCTCGAAAGGTCGATGTTCACAAGACGGAATTATACTAGTCACCTTCGGTGCCACCAAACATTCAAGGTTCACTGCAAAATCAGAGATTCGAGATTTAATTTTCATTTCAATTTTGTCATGTGCCAAGGTGCGTATGGCATTGATATCAGTAATGCAAACGTTCTTAGGCTTCATTGGTAGCTGAAGTCGATTAGCAAGCTCTTTGGAGACGAAATTCACTTGTGATCCGCTTTCCAACAAGACACGGCAAGGATGTGGAACATTCCATTTATCGTAGACTTGTACAACAGCAGTAAGCAGGAACACGGTTCTAAATGAATGTGTAAAACTCGATGAACAATTGAAGGGCGGCGGCTGTTCTGTAGGGATCATCGGACGTCTATCATCGGATGCACTAGAATCAAGAGGAACATTATTACCACTTTCATTATGGAGAAGTGTATGATGTCTACGATTGCATTTATGGCAAGTTTTATCCGATGGGCAATCTTTAGAGCGATGTCCTTTACGAAGGCAGTTAAAGCAAATACCTGCCGCTCGGATACGATCATTTTTTTGGAAAGGATTCAACTTGCTTAGTTTGGGACACTGGATGTTTCGATGAGCACCCTCACATAATTCACACTTTTGAGAGACGGTAGCCGATAATGGAAGGGTTTTTTGTTTTTAGATTTTTCTATGGTGGTTGAGGTATTGCTTTCACGTTCGCGGATTGAGATGTCGCTATATTGTTCTTTTCTATACATCTCTCAAGCACTGAAACTCGATCTTTCAGGAATTTTATGGTTTTGTCATAGCATGGCAATTCATCCTTGGAAATAGTGGCTTCCCAAAGTTTCTTAGTTTCTACGTTAAGCGCTTGAGACAGTAGGAACACCACTATTGATCGCGCGAGTCCGTTAAATTCCTCACCCAAATATTTTAGATGATCGATGTGGCTATCCACCGTTTCCACTAACAATCGCAGGTCTTCATGGGTTTCACGATGTTGTTTCTTTAAGTTTAATAACCCACTAATGTGAATGTCTATGAGACGCCTTTTGTTGTCGTAACGGTCACTCAGTAGCTCCCAGGCGCGCTCATAATTCCCTTCGTTCAATGTTCTTTCATCTATTATTTTAGACGCTTCACCGCATAATGCCTTTTCCAAATGATATAATTTCATACGAGAACTTTCCTGGGATTTGTCAACAACGTCCTGAAAAATGGTTTTAAACCGTTGCCACTCTTCATATTTTCCGCTAAAGGACGGAATCGGTTTCGGAAGCGGGGTATGCACAACCACGGGAGGTGGGGTATTCACTGGAATCACTGGTTTCGAAAGCTTTGCTTGGAGAATGTACTCTTCCGCACTCTCATCGCTTCCTCGTGGATGGCTCTAAATATTCGGAAATTGATTTCATGCGGCGGGCGCTCACCAACACTGGCATGTTTCACCAAAACGTTGTAGTGTTGATCGTATACGTCATATGACGCTTCTATTTTCTTACGAAAGACCCTACACTGCGCCGACGTCAATGCCTTGTTCTGCACAAGGATTCCATGAATCCGAATCAACTCTTGCAACTCTAAGTCGCACATGTGGCTGCTGGCTTCCACTTCTGGGAACACTTTCACTTCTGGGGTTTTGTTTCCAATGGTAAGAGGATTTCTGAAGAAATCTGGGGTGACCACTGCGTTGCGGCCATCTGCAGCATGGGTGGAGTCAGCGACGTACGAGTTGTCCGCTGTGTCCGGGACGACTGCGGCGTGCAGCTTGTCCGCGGTGTAGGTGCCGTTAGCGTAGTACGGTTTGCCCGCGGTGTACGGACCATCGGCGGATTACGATTTGTACGGGGTGTACGGGTCGTCCGCAGGGTACTAGTTACACGGCGCGTACGGGACGCACGGGGTGTGCCGGTTGGAGGCAGCTTGGGATCCATATTTCACACAACACTACACCATCCGGTTCGGACGGACCAAAATTATGTTCAAACTCCGGCAGCGTGAGCTGAACTGCTATTTTGGTTGAAATTAAAGTGGACTGTAACACTTTGGGTTTTGGTTTAAGGCTAACTAGGTTGCTATTTTTCTCTGACTTGGAAATGGACGCGGTAACACGGACGCGGAAAACAACGTACAATCAACGGAAAACAACGGTAATATAACAACAACGGTATTCCTTCCTCGATCGCGCTCACTTATATATGCCCCAAAATTGGCGACAACTCTAAACGTCATAGGGACGCTGTAGTGATGGGCACTACTAAGGATGGGCATCCCCCGTAGCAAAAAGTCGTCCCTTAAGCCTTAAGCCTTAAGTTTGGAGACTCCACAACCGTGTGCTAGCACTATACTTCCAGTGTACTGCAGTGTGTTGGCAATGTGCTAGCTCTGTACTAGGTGTGCTGTGCTGTGCGCACTGTGTGCACAGCAGCACATTACCCAACACTAATCACAAGTCTTCGGAATGATTTCACTAATCCTCGGTTATCAAATCCTGAACGTTAATTATTTCTCTCCATGGACATCCAATGGACAAGAAGTCAGCACTCGGATCGTAAGCACGATCTTCTTTGGTACCATGTACCAACAGTAAACCAACGATTCCGTTCTGTACTCTTAAACGAGAAACCAACGCTCAGATCGCACACACGATCCTTTTTGGCAACATGTACCAACTGTAACACAATGCGCAGGAAACCGGTACACAATGTACGGAAGGGTTTTCGTTATCCAACTTCCAACCTTGTTTGTGGTATCCCTTTTCATTTTAAACACCCATTTCACGCCAACAGGCTTTATTCCTTGGGGTGGGTTTACAAGCTTCCACGTTCCGTTCCGTTTTTGGGCATCCATTTCTTCAAGCATAGCAGCTGGGGTCCATACTGGGATTTTCAAGGATTCGCGATAATTAACTGGCTCTTCGTCTTGATGATAACATACATGATAGGACGAGGTGTTCGCCGTGATCGTCTCAAGGCGGGTCGCTCTTCGATTTCGCCATTCTCACAATCTTCACCACTATCGTTTTCAGTATCTACATATTCCTCTTTGAGAGATTCTTCATGTTCATCCTCTTCTTCGTTGTTAGGGACTATTTCAGCTTTTACATTTTCTGCCTTCACTTTTGATGTCACATCTGAAGTTGTTACTGCTTCTGCATCATCATCGTCATCGGCTAGGAACAACGAGCTAGTCCTCATTGGCTTTTGAGGAAGAAATTTCGCATCTCAGCTGGTAAATATACGTCGAGTTTTCGGCCAAAAGAATCTAAATACTTTCTTAGAAAACCCCACGAACTGCATCTCCACGGCTTTAGGGTCCCACTTTTTTCGAGCTATTTTTGAAAGAAGCACTATGGCAGGATTTCCAAAAATCTTCAACGATGTAAGGTCTAGTACTTTTTCTGTAGAAAATTTCTTCTGGACATCGATTCCCTAATTACCGGTTGACGAATCGATTAATAATGAAAGTAGCATGTTGCACGGCCTCAGCCCATAGTGCTCGATCGAGATTTCCATCTGAAGTCATAACAGGTGGGCTGATAATTGTTTGGCCTACAATAGTAAAAATCATTTTTTTTGCAAAATTTTTTTTTTATTCAACATACATCCTTTCAAGGGTGATACACCGATAATAGCGGTCTTTCAATTTTTGTATGCCATTTTTGAAAAAGGATTTTTCTTTTTCGTCAAAAAAGGCCTCTGTTTTGGCGATCACCTCTTCATCTGACGAAAATTCCTTCCCAGCGAGCAACCTTTTGAGTTCTGAGAAAAGAAAAAAGTCGCTGGGGGCCAGATCTGGGGAATACGGTGGGTGGGGAAGCAATTCGTAGCCTAATTCGCGAATTTTTGCCATTGTTTTCACTGATTTGTGGCACGGTGCGTTGTCTTGATGAAACAAAACTTTTTTTTCTTCAAATGTGGCCGTTTTTTAGTGATTTCGTCCTTTAAACGCTCCAATAATTTGATATAGTAGTCGCTGTTAATGGTCTTTCCTTTCTCAAGATAGTCGATGAAGATTATTCCTTGCGAATCCCAAAACACTGACGCCATAACCTTGCCAGTTGATTGTTGCGTTTTTCCTCGCTTTGGAACAGGTTCATCGCGTCCAGTCCACTCGGATGATTGTCTATTTGACTTTGGAGCGTAGTGATGAAGCCAAGTCTCATCCATGGTAAGATACCGACGCAAAAACTCGCTCGAATTTCCCTCAAACAGCTCCAAACACTGCTCCGAATCATCAACTCGTTGTTGTTTTTGGTCAAATGTGAGCTCGCGCGGCACCCAGTTTGCACAGAGCTTTCTCATACCCAAATATTCGTGAACGATATGTCCAACACGTTCCTTGGATATCTTTAAGGCCTCTGCTATCTCGATCAACTTTATGGTTCGATTGCTTTTGATAATTTTGTGGATTTTTTTAACGTTTTCCTCTGTAACCACTTCTTTTGGGCGTCCATTGTGTTTATCGTCTTCAGTGCTCATTTCACCACGTTTAAATATAGCGTACCAATATTTTATAGTTGATTTTGGTGGAGCAGAGTCCAAAAACTCCTTATCAAGCCAATTTTTGGCTTCAACTGTATTTTTCCCCTTCAAAAAACAATATTTTATCAACACGCGAAATTCCTTCTTGTCCATGTTTACTCAAAACACAAAAGTTGCGTCACACAAAATGCTCTAGGTCACTAGGTTATTGTCCGAGTGCTGTCAAATTCTGACAGAACTCGTTTCAAGGTTAATACAAACAAAAAAAAATATGGATTTGAATTTACAAGCGCTCGCTATGTGTCAGGCCAAACAATTATCAGGGCCAAACAAACCGACCTGTTACAGCGCGCTCGTTCTATCAAAGTACGATTCATCCTTTCGGATACACCGTTAAGCTCTGGTGTATATGGTGGTGACTTGTCATGAATTATACCAGAAGTCTCGCAAATTTTCGCCATTTCATTATTGATGAACTCGGTACCGTTATCTGATCGAATCCTTTTCATGGTTACGCCAGTTTGATTTTCCAACTATGCTTTAAACTTCCGGAACGCCCCGACTACATCCGATTTCTCCCTCAAGAAATAGACAAAAACTTTGCGTGAAAAATCATCTATGAAAATAAGGAAATACCTGGATCCTCCTAAGGATGTACTCATTACTAGTGCACTAGTTCCAAGATCCTGGTTGTCATTATGTTGACCTTCTTTTTTCAAAACGGGGCTCGAGTCTGCTTTCCTTCGGAACAGCTAATGCAACCTCGAATGTCTTCTTGGTTGCTCTTAAATTGGACGATGCTGTTGGTTTTCTTCAGGCTCTTCAAACCGCTGTTACCTATGTGGCCCATTTTTATATGCCACTCGATCAAATTGTCGTCCTTCGATAGCAAACATTTTACGTGGTTTGAATCGATCTTGAAATCTCCTCCTATTGACGGAGTTTTAATCAAAACATTTTCAAAGAGTTTCTTGATCATAGTACAAACGCCGTTTGCAATCACGATACGATGGCCACTATTCAATGCCACCTCAAGAGAGATTAAACAGGCTTTCAGTTTGGGAACATAGAGGACGTTTTTCAGATGTAAGTAGTTAATTTTCCTTACGCCAGTTTTGGCATAAAAAAATACTTTCTTTCTCCTTGAGCTCTAAACTAAGACTAAAAACTATCGCTGGTGTCGCGCATAGCTGGTGTCGCGTTCGGGTGGCGGCGTGCTGACTAAGCCGTTTGTGCATAGCTGGTGTCGCGTTCGGGTGGTGGCGTGCTAACTAAGTGTTTGCCGCCAATTACCACCACTGCAGAACCGCATCCCTCCACATTAAACTTCCTGTCGTCAGCAACGGATATATAACGTTTGCTCGAAGCAGCAAAGTTATTCAATATTTCTCTTCTTGATGTCAGGTGGTATGAAGCAATCATTCAAAGTTTCATCAAAGTCTGCGGATAATGCACTTGCGCATTTTGCATTGAGCGTTCCTTTTGATTTAGCACCACTGGCAACATCACTACTTACTGCCTCCCAAACTGCGCTCGACGTAAGAAAATTTTAGGCGTTCCCGCAAAGCGATCGCTGTTCCACGTTTCTTAACACCCACATTCGCAATCACATTGTAACCGAAATATGATGTCTGCGTCGATAGTACGCAAGAATGTGCGAAGAGCATTTCATTTAGTTGCACTAGATATTGCATTCAAATTAATTGAAGCAAAAACATAGCTAGCTTATGTATTCATTGCAAATAAACCATTGCAATAAACCAAATAAGCCTTTGGTGCCACGGCCGGAGCCCTCGGTGTCTCCGTCGGAGCCCTCGGTGTCTCCGTCGGAGCCCTCGGTGTCTCCGTCGGAGCCATCGGTGCTGTAGTCGAAGCCTTCGGTGCTACGGCCGGAGTCTTCTGTGCTATCGCCATTGCCTTCGGTGTTGGCACTTTCACTGGTGCTGTTACCGGTGATTTAGATGCTGTCACAGCAGTTTTAGGTTTGTTTTATGTTGGATTTGGTGTTAGTGTTGTTGGAGCTGCCTTCATCACTCCTGCGTAGGATGTCCCCTGCTTTACCAAGCTTCGCTTGCTCTGCATGCATGCCATGCCCGTGTGTTCAGGCATAAAATAGTATCGGCAGTAAGGATTTTGTCCACTGTAGGTAACAGTGGTACGTTCCTTTCCTACCAAAATAGTTGGTCCGAGCTGCAGTGTTGGTGTCCCGAGAATTATCTTGACTAGGCGTATGCTAGTCTTTATTCCCGGAACCTTACTCTCCGGTCCATATTCTGTTTCCGTTACCGAAAGCACTTCACCAAAACAAGCAAGCGCTGCTTTGATTTCGGTTTCAGTGACGTACGGGGGAAGCTCATTCAGCCGCATCTCCGTCGCTCCGTCCTCCAACAGAATCGGCAGTGGGTAAGCCGTTCCGTCGATCTGCAGAAAGTGCTTTCCCTGATGCTCCTGCACCACTTTCTGCGCCTGCGCGAGCGTCTCCGTTTCCACTAATACAACCGCCGTAGACGTGCACATCTGTATCCGTGTCACGATCTCCTCGGCCTTCAGTGTATCGACTATAAAGTCGATCAATTCTGATCGAGAAGGGCGTTTTGGGATCCCTTCGTACACGATCTTAAAGGTTTTGTCCCTAATGGGCCTAACTCCTGTTGCCTCCATGGCTCGTCATGTCTTTCATTGTATTTGTAACGACTTGTACTCATGCTGATAGAAAACACGTCTGATCTACTCGACAGTCAAGAGCAAAACGGCAATGAATGTGTTAAATATAATTTTCAATAACATTTTATTCATTATTCATGGAATGAAAAATTATTTTATTGATGTATATAAAGTTATCAAATAACTAAATTCATAAAGGAACGAATAAAATATAACTGTTAAAGATAAAGTATTTTAACATCAAATAACGAAACGACATACCGATAATAATTCATTGGAATTGTAACACAAAATATCTTACTTAACTCTAATAGCCTTGGAGATCAAATTTAATCGCTTTGCAATCTTACTTTAACCTTATAATTACTGAATATTTATAAATTTATCCATTGTCCATTGTTTAGTGCAACTTTTTTTGTCGTGCAGTATTTTTTTATAATTTTTTTATTCAGAGCGAACATATTCTTAGCAAAGCCCACTTATTCTAGCAAAACGTTCCTCACTTTCGTCCATCCCTTCAAGCCCCGCTAAAGCGATCTCAAGATGACGGAAGGCTTCAGCCAACCCTTTAACAGTAAATTTTTTGTGTACATCTTCTTCAACTTCATCTTCGTCATCATCAATATGTTCTTCAAGCATCTCTAATGTTTTTAGTTTTATCAGTTCATCGTTCGATAAAGGCTCTCCTGCGCTAGTTAAAAAGTGATTTAATTTCATTGAAATCTATTTCAATGTGTAACCTATTAGCTAAAGAAAAGCATTCGTTATAGCATATGTTCTAACACGGTTGGGTGTCCAGGAGCGTTATCAAGGAGCAAAAGCACTTTGAATGGAATAGCGTTTATATTGCAGTATCGTTCAACCTCGGGCACAAAACTTTTATTAAACCATTGCGTAAATGTTGAATGTTTGACCCATCCTTTAGCATTAAATTTCCATCACACTCTCCACACTCCACACTCTCCTTTACAGATCCCAGGAATCGGTCCTTTGAGTTAACAATGGTCCGTATTGTTGACTCAGGACGATGGGTTTCCCGGCTGATGGCAGCAAAACTCTTCCCATTTTCGTGCAGTTGTATTATGTGTAGCTTATCAGCAAAAGATATAGCGTTTTTTTTTCGTTTTTCACATTATGCAGACGACAGTTTTGGTCACTTGGAACTGTGAAGGAAATAATAATGAACGCACCACGGAATGTTTCCTTGAATTATCATCAACCAGAGTGTATTTGACAAGTGAAAGCCGGAGAACTCAATCATATGAGTTAAACCGATTGACAAAAAAAATGAGCACTGGAGAACTGTTCTGCAAGAGCATCTGCCTTGGCTGAGGGAGTAACTAAAGTTTTCCGGTCAGATGGACGAACTAAGGGAGGAACAGCCCTGGGACGACGCTTCAAGACTTTGACCACTTTCCAAAATGCAGGAGCTCTATCATCCAATTTCGCCATACAGCGACCAAAGTTTTCATTTCGAATAACCTCAAGACGAGCGGAAATCTGCCTGCCCAAAAGCCGCAGCTAACCGTTTACTGGTCACATCACCAGTCCGCTGATACTGGCGCCTGAGACTGTTACGCTTCACGATAAGCGCATGTGTATGAGGATCAAGAGCAATGCACCTCCGTGGTCATGATGTCGCTGTCAACAAGTCTGCCATATCGTACCCAATCTACATTTAGATAATCCTTTCGCATAACCGCAGGGGCTTTGCGAACGGAGCTGTCCACTTCCGTTACGACCGGAAAATGGTCAGAGATCAACTTATCCTGTGTCACAGGCTTTCCAATAGCTATGTTGGTCAGAAAGACATCAAGCGTACTACTGGATTTAGGGAACGTCGGAACATCAGGATATTCAACGGTGTAGTGCCTCTCTTGTGTTAAGATTTTCTTTAGTGGGAACTATGGTTTAACAGAGAAAACACAACTTCTCGGTTGTGGCTCGGTGGTCCCACTGCAACTTTATTTTCATGAAAGCATACTTTTATATACAGTAACAGTAAGTTCATCGATACAAATGAACGTTGGGAACCTTACAACCGTTTGCTAGCAGAGTATTTGCAGTGCGCTACCAACGTGCTCTGTACTAGATTAGTGTGCTAGCACAGTAATAGGTGTGCTGTGCTGTGCTGTGCGCACACCAAGCTGTGCTGTGCGCACTGTGTGCACANGAGAGTACATCATCCATGTACGTTTCTTCCTTGACTATCCGTGAAGCGATAGGAAAGGCCGTGCCATCTTCTTCGACAAGTTGCAACAAACACCTTGTTGCCAGGAAAGGGGCCGATGCGGTGCCATAAGTTACCGTATTCAATTGTAGAATTCGCATCGGTTGGGATGGATGAGGTCTCCAGAAGATGCGTAAGAAGCGGCGATCTTCTTCGGAATGCAGTACCTGGCGGTACATTTTAGACACGTCTCCGGAAAACGCTACCTTATATGTCCTAAAACGCAAGACGATGAAGTGTAAGTCGTTCTGGACTACGGGTCCAACTTGTAGCACATCATTTAAGGACATATCGGATGGTGAAGCTTTGGCGCTAGCATCGAACACGACTCTGCATTTCGTGCTCGTACTCGATGGTCGTAACACCGCATGGTGCGGTAGGTAGTAAGCAGCTTGATTTGGATGGTCTTCGGATTCGTCGATTTCACAGCAGTGGCCTAGGAGTTCGTATTCCCGAACAAAGTCAGTATATTGCGCACGTAAATCTGGATTACGAACAAGACGTTTTTCGAGCATCAAGAAACGCTTGAGTGCAACACTGCGACAGTTGTTCAATTGCAGCAAACCTTCTTTGAACGGCAATCTAACGATGAACCTTCCGTCCTGGTCTCGTTTGTAGGTAGACAAAAAGTGAGCCTCACAGGCTAACTCTTCTTTTGACATCTTAGGAACGTTGGGCACTTCCTCAATCTGCCAGAAATGTTGCATCATATCTTCGACTTCTTCTACGGATACCTTATATGAATGTTGCAACGACATGTTGGTGACAAATGGCTCGACAATGGATCCGGATACTACCCATCCAAATTGAGTCTCTCGCAGCACCGGTAGGTTTGGAGCAAGTTGTAGCTGATTTTCCTTCACGATATCAAAAAAGAGCTCTGCACCAATCAACACATCCACTCTTTGCGGTTGGTAGAATAATGGATCAGCTAAAATAATTCCGTTGGGAAGGCTCGAAAGGTCGATGTTCACATGGGAAGACGGAATTATACTAGTCACCTTCGGTGCCACCAAACATTCCAGGTTCACTGCAAAATCAGAGATTCGAGATTTAATTTTCATTTCAATTTTGTCACGAGCCAAGGTGCGTATTGCATTGATACCAGTAATGCAAACGTTTGTAGGCTTCATTGGTAGCTGAAGTCGATTAGCAAGCTCTTCGGAGACGAAATTCACTTGTGATCCGCTATCCAATAAGACACGGCAAAGATGTGGAACATTCCATTTATCGTAGACTTGTACAACAGCAGTCAGCAGGAACACGGTTCTGGATGAGTTTGCAAAACTCGATGAACAATTGAAGGGCGGCGGCTGTTCTGTAGGGATCATCGGACGTCTATCATCGGATGCACTAGAACCAAGAGGAACATTATTACCACCTTCATTATGGAGAAGTGTATGATGTCTTCGATTGCATTTATGGCAAGTTTTGTCCGATGGGCAATCTTTAGAGCGGTGTCCTTTACGAAGGCAGTTAAAGCAGATACCTGCCGCTCGGATACGTTCATTTTTTTTGGAATGAATTCAACTTGCTTAGTTCGGGACACTGGATGTTTCGATGAGCACCCTCACATAATTCACACTTTTGAGAGACGGTAGCCGATAACGCCTGGCTTTTTGGTTTTAGAATTTTCTGTTGTGGTTGAGGTATTG
>CM028118.1:17185538-17207927 GCA_016170025.1 Anopheles vaneedeni | reverse complement strand
TTTTTGTAAATGCTACTTTTAACGTACTCTAACAGATTCATTACCTAATCATAATAAATAAAATTTTTTGCACGCACCAAAAATAGTTCCATTTATTTTTTCTAAAAAAACGGTTTCAAAAAAAAGTGCCCACTGTGCAAAATTAGCCATAAACTTATCGTTTTGATGCTATAAACATGATCGTTATGTTTTGACGCTTTGATTTAAGTTGACATGTTTACTAAATGCATTAGCACATGTTTGTAAATGAAAAAAAAAAATACTTCGTGGTACACAGTTGACTCTTGTGGTTATTATGAAAAATTCAAAGCAAATTGCACTGTGTGTACGAAAGTTGGTTGTTCGGGCGATTGAGAAGGGAGATTCCCATCGAAATGTTGCAAAACAATACAATATTAGCAAAGCAGCCGTGGGAAAAATCATACAAAAACAAAACACGTTCGGATCAGTGGTGGATCGGCCAGGCAGAGGCAGGAAACCCAAAACGAATTTCCAAACGGACACTAGGATCGTTCGAGAGGTGAAAAAAAATCCAAAAGTGACTGTCCGCGAGATCCAGGAAACCCTTCGGCTACCCATTTCTGATAGTACTATTCGTCGCCGGATCAAAGCGCAAGGTTTCAACAACAAGCTTGCTAGGAAACGTCCGTTCATTAGCAAGGTTAATAAAGCTAAGAGGCTAAAATTTGCAAAAGACCATGCGGATAAGCCAATAGAATTTTGGAAAACAGTTCTGTGGACAGATGAATCGAAATTCGAACTGTTCAACCGAAAACGGCGGGACCGTGTGTGGTGCAGAGCGGGTGAGGAGTTGCAAGACCGCCACATACAAGGAACAGTAAAGCATGGAGGAGGCAATGTGATGGTCTGGGGGTGTTTTTCGTGGGCAGGTGTGGGGAATCTAGTCAAAATCGATGGAATTATGACTTCTGATTCCTACATTAACATCCTACAGGAAAATCTGGAAGTGTCTCTCATCAAGACGGGCATTGAAGAGAAATTCATCTTCCAGCAGGATAATGACCCGAAACACACAGCAAACAAAACGAAGGCCTTCTTCCGTTTATGTAAGATTAAACCGATGGAATGGCCTCCGCAAAGCCCAGACCTCAACCCCATCGAGAATTTGTGGGCGATTCTCGATGCGAGAGTTGATAAAACAGGTGTGAAAAATAAAGAAACTTATTTTAAAACCCTGGAACACGCCTGGGAGAATCTCGACCAACAGCATTTAAAAAATTTAGTTGAAAGCATGCCGAAACGCCTTCAGCAGGTTCTGAAAGCCAAAGGGGGCCATATAAAATATTAGCAAATTTTGTGAGTGAAATAAATATATATTTTGTTAACTTAATTGAAGTGGGCACTTTTTTTTGAAACCGTTTTTTTAGAAAAAATAAATGGAACTATTTTTGGTGCGTGCAAAAAATTTTATTTATTATGATTAGGTAATGAATCTGTTAGAGTACGTTAAAAGTAGCATTTACAAAATTTTGCAGTGTTCTAACTTCATTTCTCACTAAAACCATGGCAAAAATGTAAAAATTCAAGGGGTGGGCACTTTATTTTGACAACCACTGTAGCTGTCAACAAGTCTGCCATATCGTACCCAATCTACATTTAGATAATCCTTTCGCATAACCGCAGGGGCTTTGCGAACGGAGCTGTCCACTTCCGTTACGACCGGAAAATGGTCAGAGATCAACTTATCCTGTGTCACAGGCTTTCCAATAGCTATGTTGGTCAGAAAGACATCAAGCGTACTACTGGATTTAGGGAACGTCGGAACATCAGGATATTCAACGGTGTAGTGCCTCTCTTGTGTTAAGATTTTCTTTAGTGGGAACTATGGTTTAACAGAGAAAACACAACTTCTCGGTTGTGGCTCGGTGGTCCCACTGCAACTTTATTTTCATGAAAGCATACTTTTATATACATTAACAGTAAGTTCATCGATACAAATGAACGTTGGGAACCTTACAACCGTTTGCTAGCAGAGTATTTGCAGTGCGCTACCAACGTGCTCTGTACTAGATTAGTGTGCTAGCACAGTAATAGGTGTGCTGTGCTGTGCTGTGCGCACACCAAGCTGTGCTGTGCGCACTGTGTGCACAGCAGCACATTACCCATCACTAGCTGCTACGTAATCTTTCATTGTCAGATCACTGAATTTTCGTCCCAATATAGCCACGCTGGCTGCTATATCTGGTCTGGCACAAAGAGCGATGTATATCAAACTGCCCACGATACTTTTATATTTCGTAACATCCTTTAAAGGTTCACTGACCGTATCATTCTTTATATACCCAATATCCATTGGGGTAGCCGCTGGTTTTACTTGATCAAGTCCAAGTTTTGTAATAACATCGTCAATATGTCTTGTCTTGTCAATATATAACACTGAGATTATATATTCCCAAACCATCGCGTTGTATTTCTAGCCCAAGAAAATATTTCGTATTTCCTAACCATGTTATCGAAAAATAAGTTAGGAGTTTTTCATATATCAGCTTGATTTCTTCTTCATTGTCATGGGCAATAAGTATATCGTCAACGTAAACAACTAGGTACATTGTTGTTTTCTGTTTCTTTGTTATATATGGTCCTTCATCCGATGAGCTTTTCTTGAATCCTAAATTTTCCAAAACTTTTGTAAGCTTTGTATTCCAGCATCGTGCTGATTGTTTTAGCCCATAAATGCTTCGTTTCAGCTTTCTGACTTTCTCCTCCTGTTGTGAATAACAACGCGTCATTGTTTTGATTAGAATGCGGTGACAGATAATAATCGATTATAGCAGAATATCGATATTATAGCAGACGAATTTCGAGGACACCGGGACGAAGCGCTGTGAAAGGTCGACATAGTTTGGAAAATGATGGCCGTTAATGAAAATGGAAAACTGTATAAATAGGGGCCAAAAGGCGCGCTTTCGGCCTCTTACATTCCAAATACGCGGCAATAAAGACCAATTTGTGGTAGCTCTTAGCTGAACCAACAAAACCCTTTAGAAGTCGCAAATATTTACAACACCTCCTGTCCTTTAAGTTCATAACGTGGAGGCTGTAACATATAAATTACTTCATCGAGTGTTCCGTTTAAATACGCTGTTTTGACATCCATATTTCTCAATATTAATTTATCTCTTCCTGCTATAGCCAATATGGTTCTGATGGTAGCGTACTTGGTTACTGGAGCATATACTTCGTGAAAATCTATTCCGTATTTCTGTGAATAACCTTGTGCTACTAATCTAGCTTTGTACCGTATTGTTTTACCTGTTTCGTCCTGTTTCTGCTTGAACACCCATTTGCTTCCAATAGCTGTCTTACCCATCGGCAGTTCCGTCAACTCCAATGTTCCCAAATCATTGTGTGATTTGTATTCGTCATCCATCGCCTTCTTCCATGCAACAGCATTCCCATGGCTTCTCGTACGGTTGAGGGATCACTCTCCGATGTATTGACTGCTTCCAGAACAAAATCAGACAAACGTACCGGCAGCTTGCCTTGTGTGCTGTGAACCGGCCTCTTGAAGTTTTCATCTTCTTCGGAAATGTTTTGCAGATCGTCTGAAGATACTACTTCTTCATTGGTGATTACTTGCTTTTCTACACGATCTGCTTCTTCAAGAACGTTCACCGAATCATCTAAGGCATTTTCGTATTCGCTTTCGATATTTGCCTTTTCATTCGTTTCGCGGTATAGTTCGACACCCGTTTCACTGTATTGTTCGGCATTCGAGTCACAATTCGATATTTCTTCTTCTGAACAATGTTCTTTTACGGAACTTGGGACCTTGCTCAACTTATCTTCCAGGAAAATGACGTCACGAGCCTCAAACTATTTCATCTTTTCAGGGCTCCAGATACGGTAACCGTTAATTGTATATCTGATCATAAGTCCACGCCACGATTTTCCATCGAATTTTCCACGAAACTGTTTTGGAATATGAACAAACACGTTGGAACCAAAAACTCTAAGATTGGACACGTTTGGTTTGCGTTTGTTCCACATTTCGTACGGTGTTCGTTTTCCAACAGCATATGCCGGGCTACGATTTATTAAATATGCTGCTGTTTCTATTGCTGTCCCCCACAGCCCTTTGTTCACACCGCTGTCCTCAAGCATTGTTCGCGCTTTTTCGACAAGAGTTCTATTCGCACGTTCACTTGTTCCGTTTTGTTCCGCCGAATAAGGAACAGTAAAATTCATTTGGATTCCCTTTCTCTTGCAATACTCCATATATGCACGGTTTCTATATTCTCCACCGTTGTCACATTTTAACTTGGAGATACTGATGCCGAACTTCCTTGAAACTATTGCTTCATATTCGCGAAACTTTTCAAACACTTCGTTCTTTGTTTTAATCAGAAACACCATCATAAAACGAGTATAGTCGTCTATGATCGTAACTAAAAAACGTTCACCTTTCACGCCCATTTGCTGCATGGGTCCACATACATCCGAGTGTATAGCTGCGGGGCCACGACAGTTGAGGATTCCCTCAGAACTCAAAACCTCAGGAACTCATGAGTGATTTTGAGGGATTTGCGTTTTGAGGAAAACCTGGCCGATCTACAAAAACCTCAAAAACTTTTTGAGACTTTTTTTGAGGAATCGTTTTGACAGTTCCGATGCCTCTGCCGTTCAGAATGTAAACAAAACATATTTTTGTTTGCGATTTTTTTCAATGAAAGTACACTTTTCTTGTACCATTGTTAATGCAAATATCTACTGAAGAACTAAAATTAACATTAATTATAATTTAACACCGTATTTGTGTGTTTATTTTTTTTGTTTTTTTCGACGGTAAATTGTTCATTTGTTGCACAGTGTGTGACACAATTTAGGTATACGGTTTAATTTAAAAACTTAACTTTTTATGCGAAAGAGTATCCTTGAATCTCGTGCTTTTGATTGATAAAATGTTTAGATACTTTTTTTTCCTTAAAATAACATTTTATTGACCATATTTTCCATTAAATTGATCAAAAAACACCTTTAAACAAAGTTGACAATTATATGAAATACGTAGCATTTGTCAAACACTGTTTGTTGTCGCTGACGAAAAGAGAGGCAGCATGAGTGATTGTGTGTGTGACCAAATTTGAGGAAAACCTCAAACGGCCACGGGAACATTGGTTTTGAGACGCTTTTTGAGGGAATTGAGTGACTGAGGAAGTTTGAGGGAAAGTCTCAACTGTCGTGGCCCCGCAGCTTATGATTTCAAGAACTCTGTTTGCTTGTTCACTGCGCCGTTTCACAAATGGTTCCCTTGTTTGTTTCCCGATAACACATGCTTCACACACTTGTGTATCATTTCCATTGTTCACGGAGTCCAACGCGGGTAGGCCTAATACCATATTATCCCTCTCTAGTATTCGCATGTTCTTAGAACTCAGGTGACCAAAACGTCGATGCCACAGTTCCTGTTGCTTCTCTATGCGTCCACTAAAAAATATTTCTGGTCTTTCGTGATAAAACTTGACGTTGTAAAGTTTTCCACATTTTTCTTGAACAGACTTTTATCGTTTGTGATGTGTTCCGTTGATCCGGAATCTATATGCTACGTCGATCCATTACGTTCTTCTGGCACGCGGTTTACCATAAAAGACGTTCGAGATTCTTTCTTTTCCGTTTTTGGTGCTTTATTCCTGCAGTCCCGTTTGTAGTGACCAATTTTTCCGCAATTGTAACACTTTCCTACATACTTTTTCACTTCCTTACGGTTTTGCCCTATAAAAGCAGCCGATGTTTCACGTTCGTTTTTGACACCACATCGTATGTTACGCTTTTGTTCTTCCACCAGGAGCCTTTGTTTCACTAGCTTCATCGTTCAAGTTCTTTCTCCTGCATATTTTCCAATGCCGTAACTAAAGGATCGTAACTGTCTGGAAGACTTAAGAACAACTGGGATACCAAATCTCCTTTCGAAAGCTTTGCACCAGCCGTCCGTAATTTTCGCGCCAGTTCATCAAACTCTCTCAAATGAGCGTTGATCGCTGATCCTTCAACCATATTCAGATGGGCGAGTTGCTTTCTTAAAACCGTTCGATTCGAGACCGTCTTTCGAGCGTACACTGTGAGATTGCTCCACATTTGTTTTGCCGTGGCAGCATCTCGCACTATTTCCAGACATTCGTCAGCAAGTTAATTCACAATAAGGCTTTTTGTCTTTCTATCCGCTTTCGCAGAATCCTGCTTGTCGTCTGTTTTTGCCGTTTCTTCACCCACCACGTTCCACACCCCTCCGCCTGCAGAACCGTCTGCACGCGGAAGTCCCAATTCTCGAAATTGGTTTCACCGTTGAATAGCGGTATGATATACTTTAACTTTTCCATTCTGGACCTGGGCCCATAACCTGTTAAGATTTTCTTTAGTGGGAACTGTGGTTTAACAGAGAAAACACAACTTGCTGGCTCGGTGGTCCCACTGTAACTAACTTTATTTTCATGAAAGGTTACTTATATATACATTAACAGTAAGTTCATCGATACAAATGAACGTTGTTGATAATTAATTCCTCAACACTCCTCCTCAACGTTTAAATTCAACATTCGAGACATCGTTGCATGTTTCATCTTTCCTAAAGCTTTCGTTAAAATATCTGCTGTCATCGTTTCTGTTGGACAATATTTTAGTTCAATTATTTTCCTTTCACAAAGATCCTTGATGAAATGTTCTTTCGTTTCAATATGTTTGGATCGTTTACTAGATCTCCCTGTCTTTGCAAAAGTCAAACATGCTTGGTTGTCCTCGTAAATCGTTACAGGTTTCGCTTTGTTTTCACCTAACTCGGTTAACAATTTTCTAAACCATAGCACTTCTTGGCATGTTTCGCCCAAAGCAAATATATTCCATAGAATATATATAATAGAGGCTTGCTGAAGGGAACCTTACAACCGTTTGCTAGCAGAGTATTTGCAGTGTGCTACCAACTGCCTCTGGTGCAAGAGCAGACAAAAATGTCTCACTTGAGGATCGTCTTGCTTTCCTCGTAGCTTCATCAAAACCATCCCCGTCCTCCACCACACTCACGTCCGACGACGCGACAGGAGCAACGGCCGATAGTTTTTGCCTTTTGTCAGGCGCATCAGCGACGCTTCTAGTTTGCTCGGTTGGGCTACTTGCCGCTCTCTTTTTCTTTTTGGTCATGTTTTGATTTCTTTCCACAACTCGACTGCTTTGTTTATAGCGCGCTGAGTTTATTTGATTCACACAAACTCACTAACAAATACAAACAGATACATTGGTGGCTTTCTAAAAAAAATTATCTTTTCACACACGGAATGCGGCTTAGCTAGAGAAAAACACGTCTACTCGCGACGAAGGACAACAGCCGAGTGACTCTTCTTCGTATGTTTGTGGGTATCGGTATGATTTGGTATGGATTGAGATTGTTGTGTCTTCAGCATATAGGGTTTCTTTATATTTTTTTTTACTATTTTTGATAATGCTTCCTTGTCTTCTGAATTCATATGATCATTTCGTCGGTTTATATTAGAAAAAGGTTTCTGTTGATTGTTCTGGTGTTCAAAACTATCGCACACTTTTGTTGTGTTTTCAATTATCTCGCTGTTGTTTATCAGGCAGGATGTTGAATCTGATTCCTTTCTGATTGCAATTACAGAAGATCCATTTCTAACTCGGCACAACCCTGGGAGAATCGTGAAGTGCGTATGGTTTCGTTGGTATTTGGTAATCGTTGAATTGATGAATTTTCATCGTTGAAGTTAATTATCTGATTGCTCGGAAATTTCTTTTCAAGAGAGAAAGTCTTTCGTCCGATTTTAAGTGAATTTTCCTTGATATTCAGTTTTGCATTTAAATCTCGAATCTGTTTCGTATCCTATGAGTCCATCAAAGAAGTTGTGAAATTTGTATACTGTAAACTTGATACTCGGTTCAATGTTCGCAAGGCCTAAGGCAAGGTTGTATTCTCTTCGCTTTACCAAACAGAAGTGATATCTCTCGTTATTTTTCCAGGTTGGTCCACATTTTACCATTTGACATTTGTTGTGCACAGTGTGCTTGACCAAGATGTTTACAGCTCGGCTATCCTGACTTGGGAATTGCCCTCAATTCCCTTCCTGACTATGTTCAGACAGACTCTGCCTCTCGTGACATCCACCTCCTTAGTTTGTCAGATTCGAGTACGCCATCGTAGGGAATTTGGGTTTGCTGCGCTCCATCAATATCTCGTATTACGTACCTATCATTGGGCAAACATTTGTGTACAACATAGGGTCCCTTAAACCTAGCTATTAGTTTCTTATTTACATTCACGTTTGTGTCTACATTTCGAATCATAACGAGATCTCCTAGTTGGAATTGCACAGCTGGGCGGTGCTTTTTTGCAAATTGTTCTTCATTAATAATCTGCGATTGAATGATGTTTTCATGAGCTTTTTTTCGAATGACTGCAAAATCTCTTTCGACGGGGTTCTTTGTTTCAAGAAATTCCGTAATCTCGTCTATTTTAGGGCCACGCTGGTCTGTTCCGAAAAGTAACGTTGAGGGTGTAAAACCTGTCGAAGAGTGTACTGTATTGTTTAGGGCATATTCAGCTGAACGTAATTTCTTGGTCCAATCGGAGTGATCGTAAGGATCTGATTCTTTACTTAGTATTGGACGTAATACTCTATTCACTCGCTCCACTTGACCATTAGCCTGCGGTGATGCTGTGGCCGTAAGGACATGACTAATACCACGACCCGACAAAAATCTATTAAATTCATTTGACGTGAAACATGTGCCTCGATCACTTATTATTCTTATTGGGCGGCTATAACATGAAAAATACTGCTCCAGTGCGTTACAAACGCCGCGACTATTCGTTGATGATGCTGGATAGAGTTTTGTGAACTTTGTGAATGAATCAATAACAACTAGAATATATTTTCTCTGTGATAATGTTGAAGGTAGGGGACCCAAGTGGTCTATATGTATTGTATGGAAAGGAATTTGAGCTTTTGGTATACTGTGCAAGTTTCGCTGATTCTGTCGTGCAGGCGCGGAATAAACAATACATTTTAGACAATTTCGAATGAAATTCTCTACACGCGTTTTCATCAAAGGAAACCAATAGAGCTTACTTATCGTAGCACAGCACTTGTCAACTCCAAGGTGCCCTATCTTCTCATGAATACAACGAATAACATTGTTAATCATTTCTTTAGGAACCAGTAATTGAATCTTATTACCATATGGCTGTCTGTATACTACACTATCTTTCAATATATATCCTTGTACAGAACTGGATTCTAGTTTTGCCTTCAGTTGTTGTATATCATCATCTCGAGATTGTGCAATCTGTAACTGATAATCAATATTAAGAGTTTCGGTTGCAATCGCTGCCTGTTTACGACTCAATGCATCGACATGGCACATTGAATTTCCCGGCCGATGAATTACTGAGTAATCATAGTTTTCCAAGAACAACGACCAATGCGCTATCTTCGCTGAGGCATTACGATTCTTTAGTATTTCGACTAATGAATTGCAATCAGTTACAATTTTAATGGGTATCCCATGGACATAAGTATGAAAACGTTTTAAGGCGTAAATTATTGATAGGGTCTCTAATTCATAACTATGTAGCTTGCCCTCGTCAACCGAAGCTGTCTTCGAAAAGTAAGCGACTGGATGGAGTTTACCATCACTTTGTCTTTATAGCAACACTGATCCAAAACCCGTTGAACAGGCATCACAATGCAATTCGGTTTCGTTTGTCGGATCATACACAGATAGTACAGGGGCCCCAATCAATTTCTTCTTTAAAGTTTCAAATGAACTAACGCATTTTTCATCAAAATGAAGCAATACGTTATCTTTCAATAGATTAGTCAATGGCTTAGCTATAACTGAAAAGGAAGGCACGAATCTTCTAAAAAATGAAAATAAACCTAAACATTGCTGCACCTGTTTTCTATTTTGTGGTTGCGGGTAGTTTGTTATAGCCGTTAGATGTTGTTCACTTGGACGTATACCAGACACGTTTGCTCGATAGCCTAAATAATCAAGTTCACTAAACCCGAACTTGCACTTATCCAACCGTAGTTGTAAACCGTTCTTTTTTAAGGTCTGCAAAACTGCTTTAACTATGCTGAGGTGTTCTTGGAACTCTTTTGAAGCTATAATAATATCATCTATGTAGACAACAAGGACTCCTTTCTCGATAAAATCTCTTAGGATGTTGTTAATGAAGCGTTGGAATTCTGCAGGAGCATTTTTTAATCCAAATGGCATCCGTACATATTCATACTGCCCGTCAGGCTTGACAAATGCAGTATATTTTATAGAATGTTCGTCCATTTTGACTTGATGAAAGCCGCTCTTTAAATCGAGAAGTGTAAAATAGCGTTTGTTTCCTAAGTGTTCGAGGCACGTTTCTATCAACGGCAAAGGATAATTGTCCCGAATCGTGATCTTAATCAATGACCTATAATCCACACACTTACGGATTTCTCCATTTCTCTTTCTGACCAACACGAGAGCTGAGGCATATGGCGAGTTGCTAGGACGTATGATCTTCTTTTCTAACAAATTTATAACAATATCCTTAACCTGATTACGTTCTGCATAAGAAAGCCGTCGAGGTTTGCAAAATATTGGCGTGTCGTGTATTAAGTTAATTTTCATACTGTATTCTTGCGGAGTTACTTCTTCTAATGGAAATTGATTGTAATTTTGTTCGACCACCTGGATCATCAATTGAGATTGTTCGTGAGTTAAATCTTTTCCTACCTCAAACTCATGTAAATCATTAGACACATCTATGGCACATATTTCGAGGAACGCATCTTCAATAGTATCAGATTTAGAAAGAGATAATTTTTCTTGGTTTCGAATTACTTTGCTCGGTAGGGCCTTTGAAATTCCCAAATTTTTGATCAGTTCTCCCACATGTGGCTTTAATAAAGGAAGAGTTTTTGATTTAACGTTCATAAGTTCTATTTCATCATATTTATAAGTCTTAAACAACGCAAGGCTGACGTTTAGTTTAGGCAAAGCGTCTTCACCAATAATGAGTGACCACGTCATGCTTTGTTTGGGCAATATAATAAATTCAACCGTTATTCGTGTATTTCTATACTTGATTCGACATTCGACTAGTCCCAGCGATATCAAGCTGCTATTTCCAAGTCCGCAATACCCTGAAAGAGCCGGCGTTGTTATGCAATGTTTGGGCACTAATTCCTCATTTATAAAACTCCTAGGGCTTCCTGAATCGAAAAGAGACACCACACGTGGGATTTGACCAATTGGTTCATTCGAAAGCATAAAAGTTAAACCTACCTCCTGTATTGACTGAATCGGTTGAGCGCACTCTAATTCTCTCTCATCTTGCTGTACGGCTGCCGAAGTTGATGAGATACGATGNCACAGTGTGCTTGACCAAGATGTTTACAGCTCGGCTATCCTGACTTGGGAATTGCCCTCAATTCCCTTCCTGACTATGTTCAGACAGACTCTGCCTCTCGTGACATCCACATCCTTAGTTTGTCAGATTCGAGTACGCCATCGTAGGGAATTTGAGTTTGCTGCGCTCCATCAATATCTCGTATTACGTACCTATCATTGGGCAAACATTTGTGTACAACATAGGGTCCCTTAAACCTAGCTATTAGTTTCTTATTTACATTCACGTTTGTGTCTACATTTCGAATCATAACGAGATCTCCTAGTTGGAATTGCACAGCTGGGCGGTGCCTTTTTGCAAACTGTTCTTCATTAATAATCTGCGATTGAATGATGTTTTCATGAGCTTTTTTCCGAATGACTGCAAAATCTCTTTCGACGGGGTTCTTTGTTTCAAGAAATTCCGTAATCTCGTCTATTTTAGGGCCACGCTGGTCTGTTCCGAAAAGTAACGTTGAGGGTGTAAAACCTGTCGAAGAGTGTACTGTATTGTTTAGGGCATATTCAGCTGAACGTAATTTCTTGGTCCAATCGGAGTGATCGTAAGGATCTGATTCTTTACTTAATATTGGACGTAATACTCTATTCACTCGCTCCACTTGACCATTAGCCTGCGGTGATGCTGTGGCCGTAAGGACATGACTAATACCACGACCCGACAAAAATCTATGAAATTCATTTGACGTGAAACATGTGCCTCGATCACTTATTATTCTTATTGGGCGGCTATAACATGAAAAATACTGCTCCAGTGCGTTACAAACGCCGCGACTATTCGTTGATGATGCTGGGTAGAGTTTTGTGAACTTTGTGAATGAATCAATAACAACTAGAATATATTTTCTCTGTGATAATGTTGAAGGTAGGGGACCCAAGTGGTCTATATGTATTGTATGGAAAGGAATTTGAGCTTTTGGTATACTGTGCAAGTTTCGTTGATTCTGTCGTGCAGGCACGGAATAAACAATACATTTTAGGCAATTTCGAATGAAATTCTCTACACGCGTTTTCATTAAAGGAAACCAATAGAGCTTACTTATCGTAGCACAGCACTTGTCAACTCCAAGGTGCCCTATCTTCTCATGAATACAACGAATAACATTGTTAATCATTTCTTTAGGAACCAGTAATTGAATCTTATTACCATATGGCTGTCTGTATACTACACTATCTTTCAATATATATCCTTGTACAGAACTGGATTCTAGTTTTGCCTTCAGTTGTTGTATATCATCGTCTCGAGATTGTGCAATCTGTAACTGATAATCAATATTTAGAGTTTCGGTTGCAATCGCTGCCTGTTTACGACTCAATGCATCGACATGGCACATTGAATTTCCCGGCCGATGAATTATTGAGTAATTATAGTTTTCCAAGAACAACGACCAACGCGCTATCTTCGCTGAGGCATTACGATTCTTTAGTGTTTCGACTAATGAATTGCAATCAGTTACAATTTTAATGGGTATCCCATGGACATAAGTATGAAAACGTTTTAAGGCGTAAATTATTGATAGGGTCTCTAATTCATAACTATGTAGCTTGCCCTCGTCAACCGAAGCTGTCTTCGAAAAGTAAGCGACTGGATGGAGTTTACCATCACTTTGTCTTTGTAGCAACACTGATCCAAAACCCGTTGAACAGGCATCACAATGCAATTCAGTTTCGCTTGTCGGATCATACACAGATAGTACAGGGGCCTCAATCAATTTCTTCTTTAAAGTTTCAAATGAACTAACGCATTTTTCATCAAAATGAAACAATACGTTATCTTTCAATAGATTAGTCAATGGCTTAGCTATAACTGAAAAGGAAGGCACGAATCTTCTAAAAAATGAAAATAAACCTAAACATTGCTGCACCTGTTTTCTGTTTTGTGGTTGTGGGTAGTTTGTTATAGCCGTTAAATGTTGTTCACTTGGACGTATACCAGACACGTTTGCTCGATAGCCTAAATAATCAAGTTCGCTAAACCCGAACTTGCACTTATCCAACCGTAGTTGTAAACCGTTCTTTTTTAAGGTCTGCAAAACTGCTTTAACTATGCTGAGGTGTTCTTGAAACTCTTTTGAAGCTATAATAATATCATCTATGTAGACAACAAGGACTCCTTTCTCGATAAAATCTCTTAGGATGTTGTTAATGAAGCGTTGGAATTCTGCAGGAGCATTTTTTAATCCAAATGGCATCCGTACATATTCATACTGCCCGTCAGGCGTGACAAATGCAGTATATTTTATAGAACGTTCGTCCATTTTGACTTGATGAAAGCCACTCTTTAAATCGAGCAGTGTAAAATAGCGTTTGTTTCCTAAGTGTTCGAGGCACGTTTCTATCAATGGCAAAGGATAATTGTCCCGAATCGTGATCTTATTCAATGACCTATAATCCACACACTTACGGATTTCTCCATTTCTCTTTCTGACCAACACGAGAGCTGAGGCGTATGGCGAGTTGCTAGGACGTATGATCTTCTTTTCTAACAAATTTTTAACAATATCCTTAACCTGATTACGTTCAGCATAAGAAAGCCGTCGAGGTTTGCAAAATATTGGCGTGTCGTGTATTAAGTTTATTTTCATACTGTATTCATGCGGAGTTACTTCTTCTAATGGAAACTGATTGTAATTTTCTTCGACCACCTGGCTCATCAATTGAGATTGTTCGTGAGTTAAATCTTTTCCTACCTCAAACTCATGTAAATCATTAGACACATCTATGGCACATATTTCGAGGAACGCATCTTCAATAGTATCAGATTTAGAAAGAGATGATTTTTCTTGGTTTCGGATTACTTTGCTCGCTAGGTCCTTTGAAATTCCCAAATTTTTGATCAGTTCTCCCACATGTGGCTTTAATAAAGGAAGAGTTCTTGATTTAACGTTCATAAGTTCTATTTCATCATATTTATAAGTCTTAAACAACGCAAGGCTGACGTTTAGTTTAGGCAAAGCGTCTTCACCAATAATGAGTGCCCACGTCATGCTTTGTTTGGGCAATATAATAAATTCAACCGTTATTCGTGTATTTCTATACTTGATTCGACATTCGACTAGTCCCAGCGATATCAAGCTGCTATTTCCAAGTCCGCAATACCCTGAAAGAGCCGGCGTTGTTATGCAATGTTTGGGCACTAATTCCTCATTTATAAAACTCCTAGGGCTTCCTGAATCGAAAAGAGACACCACACGTGGGATTTGACCAATTGGTTCATTCGAAAGCATAAAAGTTAAACCTACCTCCTGTATTGACTGAATCGGTTGAGCGCACTCTAATTCTCTCTCATCTTGCTGTACGGCTGCCGAAGTTGATGAGATACGATGTGGACAGTTACGATTGATATGTCCCATCTCATGGCACGTAAAACAGGAACCGGTCGGTCGACGTGGCGAAGGGCAGGAACTTTGGTAATGCCCATACTTTGAGCAATTGTAACATCTGATGTCTTGCTGGATAACATTTGTCTCTTTTCCGCCCTTATTGGGTTGGCGAATCGTTCCCGATGATGGTAACGCGGATGTAGCGACATCACGTGGCCGAATTTGCTCGTACTTCTTCAACAAGGGTTTCAGCTCCTCCACAGTTTTTGCGGCAAAACGGAAAGTAGCAGTATTGATAGGATCACCGATCCCATCAATAATTATGTTAATCAGCTCTTCCTCCGGTATCGGCGCTTCAAACGCCAATGCTTGCATTTCCAACACGTATCTCGTCATGGATTCATTTCGGTTCAATCGTCGTGTTCTCAATTGTTTATACACTCCTTCAACAGAACGATTTTTACTGAAGGTTTTAATAAGCTCTGCCTTCAGTTCGTCGTACGATGTAACATCAATGGATCTAGCGTACATTCCGACCGTTCCCGTTAGCAACCGACGTGTATTATAGAGCATCGTTGCATCGTCCATTTTGTACGGGATAAAAGTCCGCTCCAATTGTGTGTACCAGCGTACAATATGGTCGGCATCGTCGCCACTAAATTTTTCAACAATTTCCTCAAACTTGATTTTTGCTGGCTGCCGAACTGTAGCGGTGGTTGGGTTTTCCAAGCTGGAGATTCTTTGCTTGAGTTCCAAAATCTCAAGCTCTTTCTTTAACAACTCCAACTTTTGGTCAAGCATGACCGTGGCATGTTCTTCACTGCTCACCATTTTCACTATTATGACGATAATCCCACTTCTGAGGTGTAAACTTGATACTCGGTTCAATGTTCGCAAGGCCTAAGGCAAGGTTGTATTCTCTTCGCTTTACCAAACAGAAGTGATATCTCTCTTTATTTTTCCAGGTTGGTCCACATTTTACCATTTGACATTTGTTGTGCACAGTGTGCTTGACCAAGATGTTTACAATACGTAAAATTTTACTTTTTTCTTTATAGCAAAAATGTCAAAAGATGTGGATTTTGTTATATTGTGTGTTCCATTTATGTTTGCAACAGTGTTTTTTCGTTTTTGGAATTTTCTATTTTTACATGCTGTGGTGCAATATAATTTTTATTAGCGCCAGTTTCAGCTTTATTAGCGCGAATTTCAAAGTTCCTTTGGTTGTAACCAGTTCTAAAAATGGTAAAAAATTGTTGTTCTTCATTTCATCTTCTTTTTTTCCTATTTGCTCCATCTGAAAATTTATTTCTTCAGATAGAAGGTATTCATTTTCGTCCGAGTCAATTTCGAGATAATGGTCATTGTTCGATGGTTCGTCAACCAGATCGTCCTCTATATCGGATCTAACCTCGTTGCTATTTATTTGTCCCTTGGATCGACGTGTTTTCATTGACACATTTTCGCTTATCGGGTTGGTTTTAAATTTTCCTGAGTCTGGTTTCAAATCTTTACTTGGTTTATATTCTTTGTTTGTTTTATATTCCGGTTTCTTATATAAGCCAGATGTAGAAGGTTGGTTTAAGATTTTCTTTGTATCCAATGGTTTGAAATTTTGTTTTTCCAATCGTTGACGGTAAGCCGCGTTTGAGTACTGCATTGCGTACGTATACGCTTTCTCCAACGATTCGGGCTTGTGACTTCTGACAATCATAGATAGATTATCGCTAAGTCCGTCCACGTATCTTGTAGTAGAAATAAGTTCCACTAACGCGTTTATTTGTTTTGTGGCACCCTTCAACTCTTCGGTTGCGTTTGCCGTGCTTTTTATAGCGGTGTCGATCTTCTTTATTTTTCCATAATACTCTGAGATTAACTTCTTTCCCATCGTTATGTAGAATAACGACTGTATATGGGATGCAAGGTCCCGTTTATCTCCATAGGAATGGAGTAGTACGTCCTTGATTTTTCCCCATTGTTTTGGATTTCCGGCTGCGATCAAGATCTCTCGCGCCTCTCCAATTATCTTGCTTTTAATGTTTCGTATCAGTTGCAGATACATTGGTTCATTTTCGAACGGTTCTTCCACCTTCTGAATCCATGATAGTGTTTCTCTCTTTTTCACACTGAAATTTGAGAGATGTTTAATGGGACCTGGTGTTTTGTAGTAGGTAAAAGGATCTACTACTGGTATTGCTGATAATGTCACAATCTCTTCTCTGAGAGCGTTCTGATTTTGTGTCAGCAGTGCGATATGAGCGACTAACTCTTCATCGGGCATGATTCCTCTATTCTCTAGGAATAGGTCTTGTCTATAAGATCGCTTCGTTTTGAGAAGATATCTGATCTACAACTTGTATGATTGTACTTGTATGATATCTGATCTACAACTTGTACACCCAGCAGCGGCTCTAACGCTAAGCGTACTAAGCTGCCGTGGGGGGCCCCTGTCAGGGGGCTCCGTGGTTAATGTGCTTCACATAAAGTAGCGGATCTATCGGTGGGCGAAGTAGGTGGCCGCCTATGGCCTTGTTCCTGGGGGGACCGCGTAAGAAGACGGAACATTTCATACGTAACGGAGCCCGGACAAAGTCCTCCACCTCCAAGATCAGTCAGCTGTTCCTTCCACAGATCTTGCAAGAATATTACCGGTCCAACCATTCCTAACGGATCAAACAAGCGAGCGGTGTCTGACAATACGCTTCTTTTTGTGATGTAGACTATGTCCTGCCACTGCGATGCGTCGATTATAAACGTGTCATATTTTGGTAGTTTGAGGTTAGAAGTGAAATTAGAGTGGTTGGATTGAATGGTTATATGTATATATTTCACTATGCTTCTGTAACTGTAGGCGTTGAACTAGTCGTTGAGATATGATATTAATTTGCGCACAGGAATCCAGCAAAATGCGCACCGGGTGGGGTTGTCCGAATGAATCCAATATTTGAACTATTGCTGTTTGTAGTAAGATACTGCGTTTCAACTTCCCCATGTAGCATCGTATCATGTTTCATTCCACACACACGGCATGAGCTGGAACTGCATTGGTTTATTCGATGGTTCGGCGAAAAACAGTTGAAACATAATGATTTGTTTTTCACTAGGTCGTTACACTTGACAACAGGTAAATTTAAAAAAAAACTGGCATACAAAAAGCGAGTGCTTGGCTTCAGTACAAAAACACATTTCGTTGCATCCGCTACTATTGTGTGTTTTGAATATATAGAAATGTTGTAACCAAAGATGTTCTGTTGTACTCATTCACGTCACATTTTTATTCAATTCAAGAACGTCTCAAAACTGTCAAATTTTAGTTCAGTGGTAGTGCCTGTAGTTTATGCTTATAAACTAAACAAGCTTCTTCGCCATGATTCTAACACTCCTCCTCATGTCGAAGAACTTCTGGCTTTCCTCACTCTACTCCGACCATCTTCCGGGAAATATCATGCTTCTGCGGACCTAAGGGTTTTGTCATTTTATCAGCAGCCATGACTGTCGTCGGACAATACTCTATAGAAACTTCCTTCTTCTCACATAGCTCCTTGATGAAACGCTCTCTGGTGACAATATGTTTCGATTTCCGGCTGATTCTGTACGTCTTTACATAGGCAATACAACATTGATTGTCTTCCTTGATGATAGTCGGATTCGCCTGTTGTTGTCCAAAGTCTTTGGACTTTGTAATCCTTCGCTCCTTTGAAGTTTCGTAGAACGTGTTTTGTAGCTATCCAATCTCGCTGTGATGGTACTGCAAACTTTCTGCCTAAAATGGCAACAGTCGCCGCAATATCAGGTCTTGTCATAACTGACAAATACAGCATTCCACCCACTAGAGTCCGGTATTTTGTTGCATCTTCAAAGAGTGCTTCGGTTTCGCTTTGTTTCAGGTATCTCGGATCCATTGGAGATTTCACGACTTTAGCTTCTTGCATTCCGTGATCTACCAACAGCCTTTCGATAAACTGCTTGAGTCTAACTCTATACATTCCTTCGTTGCTTTTCACTTCCATACCTAGGAAATGTGTAATGTCTCCCAAGCAAACGATTTCAAAATTTCTGCTCAAGTGTTCGTGGGTCTGCTTCGCTTTTGCTTCTGTATCGGTTGCTATTAGTATGTCATCCACATAGACGAGTAGAAACACATGTTGATCGGAATGGGTCTTTTTCACGAACAAACATTGATCCGCAGAAGAGGCTTTAAAACCTAGCTGTGCCAGTACTTTGGTCAATTTCTGATTCCAACAACGAGCTGATTGATGTAGCCCATATATGCTGCGTCTCAACCGACACACTAGCTCCTCCTGTCCATGAGCTTCGAATCCTGGCGGTTGACGCATATATACTTCGTCCTCTAATACGCCATTAAGGTATGCACTTTTAACATCCTTGTAGCGTACAATCAGCTTTTGTTTCCAAGCAATTACGAGTAAAGTTCTTAGTGTCGAATGACGGGTAACGGATGCATAATCCTCCTCGTAATCAAGATCGTACTTTTGCTTATAGCCTTGCGCTACTAATCTGGTTTTAAGCTTCACGATCACATCATCTTGATTTCTTTTTACTTTAAACACCCACCTAGAGCCTATCACCGTTTTCTCCTTTGGTACGAGTTGCCATGTTTCGTTTCGGTGGTGAGAATTCATTTCTACTTTCATTGCGGTATGCCATTTGGGTTCTTTAATCGCTTCTCGAAAATTCGATGGTTCTTCTGTAGCACATGCCGCTACAGCCATGGCGTAATCGAGAATGTAATCATTTAAATGTTTGGGCAATTTTATATTTCTTATAGCTGACATTGGGTGTTTATCGCTTGGAGCAGTATCACTTTCTGCGTCCATGAACTCTTCTCGAGAATCATCTTTAACTGACGATTCAGCATCTGTTTTCTCTGTCGGTTCTTCCAAAGGTTCTATGATTACTTCTACAGAAGAATTTTCTTTTTGCTCTTTAAAACGGGCATCTCTGGAGATAGTAATTTCATCCGTTTCCATATCTACAAAACGATACCCTGTATGTTGTGTGGAATATCCAACAAAAATGAGTTTTCGTGCCTTCTGTTCTAATTTACTTCGTTTCACATCGGGTATATGCATGTAGCGTATCTGCTAAACATTAAAAATCTAACATATGGGAAATCTCAAATAGCACATTAAAATTCAAAGTATAGAATCGGTTAGTAAAATCGCGTTGGTCCTTTCCTATTTTCTTCTATTCTCATTCTGACACATAACATAAAACACATGGCTAGGATTTTTACGCCTTTTCTAAACGAATCTGTTTTAACCCTTTCAAGTACCTGAAGGTGACATAATCGAAGATCGCTCATTGCGTTGCATATACAATCCTTTTTCACGCTGTTGGTTGCACTTGAAAAGGTTACTTTAGTTTCCATTCATTAGCCCTCCTGCGTAAGACCCACTTGACGCTTGGTTTATGCGCTAATGCGTATCAACCGAAAATTACAGAAATGCATTAGGAATTATTACAAGCAAATAGAAACACAGAAATAGAAACATTCGATACATAAACCCATATGTAAAAACCATGTACACCTACACAACGCAGAGTATAAAATAAACCAAAACTGTTAGAACGCGGTCAGTCCTCAGTGATCGATCGTGACTTGACAGTTGTCAAGGATCAGATACGAAACTGGGATTTCAAATCAAATTATTGGTGTTGTTATTTCAAGAGCATCGAGAGTCCCCCTACCCAAGGTAAGGCCTCGATGACTCCAACGTTAAAGAAAGAAACTTTACAGTGTAAGTAAAGTAAAAGTGAAGTACATATAAATCCGAAGTCCGCTAAGTGATAAAAATAAAACTAAATTTAATATTACATGCACATACGCTTCGAAAGGTGTTTTAGATACAGATCTTGAAGGCAAACGGTTTAACAAGTACGGTGCTGTTTGTACTGCTTCGCCCCAATAACGCTTATTTATTCCAGCATCGAGTAACATACAGGTGACCATGTCAGTAATGGTTCTATTCTTACGTTCAGCGACGCCATTGGACTGTGGGGAGTATGGAGTGGTGTTATCACGTGCGCGAAGCTAACCTCGCGGCGTATTTCTTTAGACAGGCGCAGATCACGCCGACTAAAGAGCAATAATACTCTGACTCGTTCTCTTTTGTGAATGACAAATTTATTAAAACTAATTCGCGGTTTTATAGCTAATTACTGCTGACCGATCGCGGTCAGCAATTCTTATTCTTATTGTACATGTGGTTGTTATTATTTCGATATCGAGCGTGTCATATTCTCCGTTGGCGACATCCCCGCCCCCGTAATTCCTCATAGAGGTGTTACCTCTTCTGACTGTCTGAATGGAGGGGGTCCCTTTCTTTTAGCAGCAAATCTAAGTATAATATATCCAATGGGTATCGTTAAACTACAAGCGGCAATTATTGAAACGATAATTAGGGGTATAATTAGCGGCTGATCTGTACCTTTGTACTGCTTGCTCTCGGGTTCCGGGATAATCTTGCTTAAGGGCTTAAAGTAGTTCCGATACAAATTATCTTTGACTACTAAGGTCGGTTATATTCCTATTTTTGATGTTTGAATTTTACAATCCCCTGTAAGTAATATTATTCCTATATTGTGGGTTGAATGAGTGAGCGTCTCGTTACAATTTATGAATATTTCGTTGGTATTCGTTGTAAAAAACAGGAACTTATTTGATTGTTTGAGTGTTACAAACTCAGTAATTTCCTTTCTGCTTTCCCTAACAGAGCAGGTTCGATCGTTTCGTTCGTGGAGGAAAATTGATGCCACGCAATCGGGTTCTCTTTGGACTATGGTTTCTGTTGTTATATAATGCGTCCCGTTTAGTTTGTTAAATCCTATAGGATAAAGAAAGTTATTTTCATTTACAGCTATGATCTTCTGCTGAGTGTCTATAGTGGTGCGTTTTTCTAAGACCGGGATTGGAACGATATTGAACATCTCAAAATGTTTTTTCAATACGATTGTGTTTTGGATATCCAGTATTATTTCTCCTTTCTCGATTCTCTTGCCTGTTACCTGTGGGCTGTCTAGGACGGTGTTATCTTTTGATATTCTTTCCTTTATCTTCTGTATTATCCGATCCTCATCAGCCATATCTAGGGGGTTTGTTTCTATTGCGTTATATTTATTAATTATTTCTTGAATTAGCGTGCTTGTGAGCATTATGGTCTCTTGCATAAATTTTGTAAGAGCGTTCTTTTTATTAACGCTGAATTGTCTCCTGAGTTCGTCTAATCCATCGTTTAGTCCGTTTATTTTGGTGTGGAGTTCATTTGTTATTTCGTCATGTCGTTTGTTTGCTTCGGACAATTTTTCCGAGACGTGAGCAATTTTCTCGTCCTCGCTAGCTCTAAGTACAGCTAGTTGTTCATCCACGCCGTCTTCCCCAAACAGTACGTCTTTTAAGAAACCAAAAATCCCGCTGGATCGCCTTGTTCTTGATCGGACTGAATCGCGGATCAGCTGGATTGCATAACCGCACTCGCGCTGCAGGGCGTTCTTTAAATGAGTAAGTTTGGGGTCGGTTATGTTGATGGAGTTGAAAGCTATGTTGAGATTTCTTTCGATTAGTTGAATCGTACTCGTGTCATTGTCGGGGTACGTTTGTGTGTGGTATGTCGTTTCCCATATCCCCTTT
>CM028118.1:16960372-17014008 GCA_016170025.1 Anopheles vaneedeni | reverse complement strand
CAGTTTTACTTTGGTCTTCTCTTTGCAAAGATGTGCAAACAAGTAGGTATAAAAATCATTGCTGAAAATTTGTAAAATGTTTCTTAATTAACGTCACAAGATAGGTTTAGTTTGTTTGTCATTGATAGCTATTGCTAGAGTAAGGATTATTTACATTTAATTCATGTATGACGACACCGTTGAGTGAACCGTTGTAACTGTGATGATGTTCTAATGTGTGTTTGCGTGCCTGTTTAATGCCTGCGAGTGTTCCATTTTCTCAACAGCCTGTAATAACTTTTATCGTTATCGTTTTGGCCGAACTATCGGGTTGGTCGGGTGTTTTGGGCTTCCTTCGGTGTCACATCATAAGCAGTCACATCATTTTCGGTTTCACATTCCTTGCTATCAAAACCTGCTGCTGATTGTAGCCGAACGATCGTGTTACGCGAGGGAACAGTTTAACCTTTTTCTGGCTTGCTCAACGTCCAAAAACTTAACCAACGCGTGTGGGCTGTTGAAACGAATGTCGCACATGTAGCGAAACGATGGGTAAACTCCATAAAGGCGAAGTATGGCAATAAATTTAGGATCAAAATGAAAAACACATAATGCTTAATTTATACCTTTGTTTTGATCAGATTCGTTCAGCTGCTTTTTCTCTTGGCTTATTGCTTTTCCTGTACTTGCCTGACGTGAAGTGGTTTGAAGTGAGGAACAGTATAGAATGGACCGGACGACCGGGATAACCAGGCTACGGCGATGAATCTAGAATGATTGAAAAGAATGGGCGAGCAATGCGTGGGAGCGGTAGAGTGGAGTCTTGGAAAACATTTTCCACTTCGAAGGAAGACATATTCATCCTAATGATGGAACATAGCGCCCTAGATGATGTGCCTAGCGCCTCCACGACCATGCGAAGTATTTTCTTTTTATTTTTCTCACAGGTTTACATCGTTGTTATATTTTTTTACTCGTTTGCGGAAAGTTGCTTGAAAATTTGTAGATCTTAAGAGGGGATTAAGTAAATTATTGTTATGATCATAACGGAAAAGCGTGAAGAAGAACAGCAAAACTCAACGAGCCGCCTTCATTCAAGTCAACCATTTGGTTCTGATGCTATGCGATTGACGTGCTTGTCTGACGGGCTTTTCCTTAATCGTGCCAAGAAAAAAAAACTGAGCTCGTTGTAATTTTCCCAAGAGTATTGTAAGTAAATTGTGGAAAAAAGTGGATATTGGTAGTTATGGGTTTTATTCTCTTTGGGTATACGATTCGTATTCGTTTACGTAGATTCTACGATTTGAGATTTTAAATATTCTGATGGAATTGTGTCAAATTGAAATAATGCAATGCTTACATTATTTTAAAAAATTGCGAAACAGAATTAACTCTACAGTTTAATAAGATTTAACTTTGTTTTTTATTAAATTGGTTGGAATTATGAAATGAAAGCAAATAGAAAGACGTATCTGTTAGCAGTATCAACTATAGTGATAATGAGTAGAAATGCTTCCAGAAAGCTATAAAAATTAAAAGCAACTCTAATATTATCTTTTAACGATGTCGAAACCGTCGTTTAGTGGTCGTCTGGTAGACAGATTTCGTGCAGGCCGTTGTGAACGATCGAAAAAGGTCATAGCATAAATCGTAAGAGAATTGACTTATCCACTTCATGTACATATATGTGTTGGTATATGTAAGTGATTGGTTTTGTTTTTCTACTACTCCGTACTTCTCATAAGCAAACGTGAAAAGAAGAAGGAAGAATAACGATTTTTTTTGTCGGAGGAGAGATGTTGAACCTGCTGGAAGGTAGCACGTCTGGCACGGCGGTTTGTCTCATACAGTTGCCACTGTCAATTATCGTAAAAATGGCTTGCTTGATCCGTGTTTCAGTGAAACACCCGATCGTAATGCGGTACATGGTTTCTATGGTGAGACCGATAAGGAACAGTTTCTGCGGCTTGGACGAGCAACGAGTAGTTGGACGAGTAGTTGAACGCGAATGGGTGAAGAGTAAGGGGTTTTCTGTTGCTTTAGTTTTTATTCTATCAACCTTTTCTCTTTCGTTTGAAATATTGATAGATGTGCCTTTTTCTATGAATTGTATTTAGTTTTACCCTTCCTGTGCCTTTTTCTAGTCGTATGTGATGGAGACGCATGGTTAAAAATAATAATTTTTTTTGTTTCGATCGCAGATCGTTAAATAACCTACCAACTAATAAATATGTTATACTTTATTGAAATTAGTTAACACATCTTATATCATAGAATAATATTTTTTTAATATAATCTTTTATTTACATTGAATATGGAGACGCATGGTTATACTGGATGCGGTTGATAATTAATGTTTGATGATAATTCATATCTTTTACCCTATTATGTTTGTCAGAGGACGCAAATGAAATAATAAAAATCATTTTCTAATTCATTTTCATAGTTCATGGAATGTTTCATGGAACTGGTCCATTAGGTATATGTAAACATTAAAGTAATTATGTTTTTTTTAGTTACCACAAAGTAAAAATAAAAAAAAAAATCATTCTTCAGAATATGATTTCAAAGTTAAATTAATCATTAATGGCACTTCAATAAGATGTACATATCAAGCATGTTTAACTACACTTACTGAAACCGGAAGCAGGTTTGAACCACCAGGCGCCTCCATAATACATATAGCAACACACCCATATCGTGACGGTCGTTTTTATTTATCTGTTTTGTACTATCTAGAGCCACGATCGTGAATCTTTAGCGATGAAAGGAAACAGTTGTCATGAAATGGAATACAGGAAAATTTGCATAAAATGCGAGCAAAACCTATTTGACTCCATGTCGGATTCTTCCACACCCTTGTCTTGCCACCGTGACGTGACTGCGGTTCACGATTGTTATCCATCGCAATGTGATTTTTTTGTGTCTTGCATCGTTTCAACAGCCGTTAGTAGGGACACTGCTTGGCTACGCAGTTCAAATTCTGCTTTTCTATTTTGTCTGCACTACCCTCGCCATGGTCGGTCAGGATGAGAAAAAAACGGACATTCGAAAGACTAGGGCTGATAACTCGATGGAAATAGTATGCAATAAATAAAGGCGAAATGTTATATGGCCAGTCCTGCGGCAGTAGTGTAATGTGGAGGTGGCTGCTAGGGGGTAAATTTGTTAACCGAGGACGGAAGAGATCCGTACAGGAACGAAACCACCCATGGTGGTTGGAAAGATGAATCAAGATTTTTATCTCACGCGGTCTCTGTCTAGTTGTGGTCCGAGTAAGCGACTTCTTTTTTTGGATTGCGAATGTCTTCTGCCTATTCGCTGTGTACTACGAGGGGTTTATTCGTTTTGTACATCGGCTAGGCTTGTTCAATCTGTTCCACAATTCAGTGGCACAATTCGCGCAAGGACAATCGTTCGCGACTGTCCGTTGATATTGTCACGTTTTGCGAAATGATTACGGGCTGGGTGTGGGGATGTCGTCCAACAGTGATAAACGTTTTCGATGAAAATTTCAAGCTGCTTTCAAACGGTTTCAAGCGGTGCGCCATATTGATTACAAGCATCTGTAGGAGGGACGGCACTGCGTGTACCTTGTGCGTCTGCAGTTGAAATGTATTAAATGTTGATAACCGTTCGAAATTACGCAAACATGAGTTTTTTACGCTTTCGTTACTTTAAAAACTAACAGAGCTGTAAAACTTACATTGCGCTGACATTTGGGATTTTTAATTTTTTAATCTGAAATCAAGTGTAATATTAAACATTATTTTTAATTTAAATGATTTAAGCCGTAAAAAATTAGCCATATTTTTAATAGTTAAATGATTTTATTCTTATTGAAAACTACAAATATGTTTTTTTATTAAGCTCTTTTAAAGGTATTTTAACACAAAATTAGTTTTTTTTTACAAAAATACACAACGACCACACCTGTTATTTATCAATTCGACCAGTTAAAGCAAAGTTTTACATCTTGAGAAGATGTAAATAGTATGAATGTACAATATATATACAATAATGTACAGTACTTGAGATAGAGCTGTACAATCGAAACACAACGAACCAGCTTGGATTATATCATGTCTTTGTAGGATTTTGGCCGAAGTTTCCACCCTCTGTCAGATTTAGGTACCTGGTTACGATAACATTTATAAAACTACCTGTCAGGAAATGAGCAGGGTGTGTCAGGGTTTCCCAATTCCGCCTCAAGCTGATTTACGTTAAGCGTCTCTTTGGTCTGTAGACTGCTAGCGTACACAAAGCTTTCCCCGGTTCATCGCGCTCGGTTCACATACGGCACTGGCACGTACGCGCATTATTGTTGCAAAATGCATGTATTCAATTTAGTCGAGCAATTGAATTCCACCTCGAAAGCAGCCCACATTGCAAAGGTTTCGTCCGAAACAGGCTTAACGTAAATTTTACCCTAAATTATCGTTATCCTTCCTTACTCTGGACTTTTGCTGGCAAATGTACTTTCGAGTGTGTGTGCCGGTGTGTGAGTGTGCTGCACTGACGCCTCTGCTTTGCACGCCGTGCAATTTGCAACCAAAGTTAAATGGAGGCAAATTTCCGAAAGAAGCTTCACGCGTGCGATGATGTTTCGTGTTCCGGTTCGTTGTGGATCAGTATATATGTATGTGTGTGTGTGTAGCTCGATCAGATGCAGCCGAAGCTTGGTCAAGCAAAGCGGAATGGTTCCTTCATCAGAGATAGGCACGCCCTTTGGTAAGCCTGCAGCATAAATCAAGCATAACTAGCATAATCTGCTGTCGGTTCCGTCGGCAAGTGAGAAGCTTTGGCAAATGCTTTATCAGACACAGTGTGAGTCATGTTTGAGTTTTTTTAAGGTTTCTTTCTTTGTGTGTCGATGTCTACGTGCGTTTGTGTGTGTGTGTATGTGGGTCTGCGCTGATAGAGGCCGATACAAATGGATCCCAAAACGAAACGTTGCTTCAGTTTGTGAACCATTTTAATGGTGGGCGAATCCGAAATGTGAACGTGCCGTTAGTAGACAATCTGGATAAGAAGCAAAAAGATGGTTCAAATTTGTTTGGTCTTGTCGGTCAGTACCGCCTGTGGATTATGTCAAACGTTTGGCCATGGCTGGGTGAATCCTTCAAAAGGTTTCGTTCGCGTACAGAAGAAAGCGCTTGTAATGCAAAGTCTTGAGATCGGATCTCCTTTTTTTTATTTATAATGATGTACATATTTTATGTACCTTTTTTCATCTAGTCGTTAAAAAAGTGAAAGTTTTACAATTATTTTAAATAGTGCCTATCATCTTGTAGAAAATGTAGGTGAAGTTTTTGCTTTTTCAATAAAGTCCCTTACATATGTATTTAAGNGGTCAAGCAAAGCGGAATGGTTCCTTCATCAGAGATAGGCACGCCCTTTGGTAAGCCTGCAGCATAAATCAAGCATAACTAGCATAATCTGCTGTCGGTTCCGTCGGCAAGTGAGAAGCTTTGGCAAATGCTTTATCAGACACAGTGTGAGTCATGTTTGAGTTTTTTTAAGGTTTCTTTCTTTGTGTGTCGATGTCTACGTGCGTTTGTGTGTGTGTGTATGTGGGTCTGCGCTGATAGAGGCCGATACAAATGGATCCCAAAACGAAACGTTGCTTCAGTTTGTGAACCATTTTAATGGTGGGCGAATCCGAAATGTGAACGTGCCGTTAGTAGACAATCTGGATAAGAAGCAAAAAGATGGTTCAAATTTGTTTGGTCTTGTCGGTCAGTACCGCCTGTGGATTATGTCAAACGTTTGGCCATGGCTGGGTGAATCCTTCAAAAGGTTTCGTTCGCGTACAGAAGAAAGCGCTTGTAATGCAAAGTCTTGAGATCGGATCTCCTTTTTTTTTATTTATAATGATGTACATATTTTATGTACCTTTTTTCATCTAGTCGTTAAAAAAGTGAAAGTTTTACAATTATTTTAAATAGTGCCTATCATCTTGTAGAAAATGTAGGTGAAGTTTTTGCTTTTTCAATAAAGTTCCTTACATATGTATTTAAGGTATAAAAGTATGTCGTTCCATTAGAACATAATAATATCTACCTATTATGTTCTAATGTTACATATCACCTACATAGCTTAGACTTTGGAAGAAAAACAAATTATTCTATTCAATGATGAGAGAACTGCACGAGATTAAATTAAAGAATAAAGAAATAAAAGTATTCATAATAGGAAGTACGATATCAGATAAGAGTCATCGATTGATGGTATTAAAGTGCGTTAGTACGACCGTCAGTGCATACTACATAGACCGTCAGTCTATGTAGTAGAATGAAAGTTTATCTTAGCCAAATCAACGGAAGCTTTTGGAATAAAGTTACAATCATACAGTTCAGAAGAATGTACTAAATGTGAAAATAAAACTTACAATTCACATTTACAGTAGTAAAACTTACAATTCATATGTTTTTAAGTTGCGCAAATTACAATAACAATGTGTATGCCAGCTTGTTTAATATTTTAATTCCGTTACAATTTAATACGAGCAAACAAAGAAATTAGGTTGCAAACACAGCCTTTAACGATGCTTGTTAACATGTCGCTCCCTGTGGGCAGTGTGAAACGTACACCTTAAGCGCTAGGGAGTTGGTAACCACTATCCGGTCCTGGTCAATAATTTATGTCGTACATGCATCGATAATAGCAAAACAAATTTTCATAACATTCATCGATCGGTAGGTGCTCGTGCACCACTATACAGACGGTCTCTTCCGGTGCACAACACGGAAGCGAAAGCTCCAAACGTTCGAGTGAATAGTTATGTTTGTTCGGACTATCTTGATATAGCTTCGCGGCAACTGAGCACAGAGGAGAAACGGGACGGCCGGCATACGGACAGTACATTTCACACAAAACCCCATCAGGTTTGCTCATTGTGCCTTTGGGGGCCTTGCCTGTTTTTCATACCTCGCTGTTATTATTGGAATGCAAGTCGGCGCATCTGACTAACGACTTACTCTGCACGCATTCAACCTCACAAAGTAAGATGGAAGAGTTTTGCAATAAACGAGACTTTAAAATACAACGAATTTCCATCAAAAATCTTTTCTAGACGCTTGAGTTCGATGTTTGAGTGAGATGCAAGTAAAATTAAAATCCTTCTTAAGCTTTTGCTCTAGACAGTACCCAGATGACTGACTTCGATTTGGAAAATAGTATTTTAACGTTTTTAATTACTTACAATCGATTGCTTCGTAATGAATGAAGAGAGAAACATGGCTTTCGATAGTACAAATTGTCATAAACTATGCAATTTGAAATACAAAATGAGGTAAACAGTTTCTGAAATCATATTTTTGTCAGCTGGGAAATAAATGCGTATTGCATTCGTTTTGAAATCGTTTGGTGAGACATTGAGCAATATGTTTGCCCATGTATCTTGTATCGATTGCATATCATGCAGTTCCAGGAAGAAATGGATTTCAGATCAGTTTGTATGATTCCTAATAGACTGTTGTTTGGGTCTATTTCTAGCAGGATGTCAATAGAACTCTTGGAACCTTATAAAAGCAGATAGATAAGGTCCCAACGACCTGTCAAAAGGTAGGAGAAAACATGAATATAAAGAGAAAAGAAGGAAAATAATTGAAGAAAAAACACTTATAAAAACCGCAGGATGCGCCTGCGGAGGGCTTTATGCCTTATTTAACACGCAAGCGAATAAAGACCAATTCTTTGGCACACACCATAGCTCAAAGGCGGTGTTCGGCAAAAAAGGTCTTTCATTATTAAGTTAGAAAATACTAAATTTTTTAACAGTGAAGAAGGGTTTGTTTATAAGAAATATTTTGCACAACCTACCTTACATCCTTGAAGATGGTACACAAAGTGAAGGAGCGAATTTTAGAAACAAAACATCTCGCATATATTCGAAAACACTTCTTGTCAGTTCGACTGTTGCCATCGTAATAAGAATTTGTTTTACATTTCCTTGCCGATTATTGTTTGCTCGTGAAGACGGGGAAACGGAAGTGGAAAGTATCTTCAAACCAGTGTTTGTTGGTTGATAATGGTAAGTTCAAGCAATGGTTTTGGCCAGCTGTGTGATTAAACTGTAATTTATGTTACTACACTAAGCTCAAAACTTTCATACTATTCAGGGTTTTTCTTCACATTTAGAAAGGTCTTTTCCGCAAACCTAAACTGAAATATTGAACATAAAATAAACACTCAAAATCAACAAAATCACACAAATTAAACGCAGAAGTTAGCTCATGCTGAAAAGGTTCAAAGTAAACCTATTTCATTCGGTCACCGTTTCTCATTCCCTGGACCGGAGGAATGATTTCACACTGAACGTTCACGTCCAATGAAAACAAAACGAAAAATAATATAAAGCATCAACGACGAATCGAACACATTTCTGCATAAATTACATCGTTTGCTCAAAAATATGTTTGCTTTATGTTAATGAACAGAATGCCGTCAAAGAACGAATGTTCTTCCAGGCGGGAAAGTTGTTTCTTCTGTAGCACTTTGCTATTTGCTTGCTACCTTCGTTCGCTACAGCTTTGCTTTTATTTTCAAATGTTCCGGTACGGTTTTTACCCATCCGCGCCACGTCAGTTATGGTGGAAAAGAAAAACAGTGGCTCCTTGTAAACCACCCGGGTGGTACCTTTTGCCCTTTTGCTTGACGAGCAATGGTAAACGGCTGGGCAAACCACGTGGATACGGAGCATACATAATTTTCTGCCACGTTTCACCATTGCATTGGTGTGTCGTCTCGATGGGTGTGAAAAACTTCGACAAACCACGCTTCACTGTCAATCGTACCACGTGGTTGTATATTTCCGTTTGTGTGTAAGTATGTGTGTGTGTGTGTGTTTCGTGGCTCGTCGTGTGTGCTACTGCTGCCGGAAGGGTTACGGGAATGGACACTTTTTTCCACCTCGTCAATTGCCATCAAACATGTGATGAAGCACCGTGGGGCTTCGTGGTAAGATCACAGGAAAATAAATGACGGTATCGATACTGTTGATGCAAGGTAGATAAAAAAAAAGTATACTGAACATTGCATGGATAGGGACTTAGAATGACAGGTGAATAGAAAATAGAAAGAAAATATTTCAATAACACCTGATTTCGTTGAGGTATAGTTGACACAATAGAGTAATTGCAAAATAGTCGATGAATAAAAAGTTTTAATCAAAAAAAATGCACAAGAAATAAGCTTTTTTTTAATTAAACAATAGCATTTTTGATGCGGAATGTCCGTTCCTAAAAAAATACAAAAGCACAAGAAATTTGAGTTTTCTGTCTTTTCCAATGCAGTGTTGCTGAAGGAATTTGTAGGTTCGTTTCTTTTGAATTTTAGACGACAATTTTTCTTTTGAAGAAGAATCGCACTGTTAGTTCATAATACATTTTTTATGAAAAGTTTTTCTTGTTATTTTTATGTGTTTACTTGATACATTTGTTATCCTGTGATCCAGCGATAAAATGATATTTTTTTAAAATTTGTAGGAAAATAACATGGATTTCAGTTTTAGTTTAAACAACCTTAAAACACCCAGCCTTGAATTTATAACTCTACCCTATCCCTGGCAAATTTTGCGTTATGTGCAATAACCGATTTTAAATTAAAAAATAATCATTTTAAAATTTAAAAACACTTATCATTACCTTATTTTATATCCGTTATCCGACACGTGGATTCTATTTCACTCAATTGTCATTGAACGAAGGATGTTTCAACCAACCGAATGGACCGACACGGAGGTGACTCATTTTCACCTCTCGATACATATCATACCGCAGTTGAGCGATTCCGTGGTTAATGTAAAAATAACACACATTCCAAGCAGCTTCCCTGTACAGCCAACGCCTACGGAGTGGATCGGAAACCGTTCGATGAACACATCGTTCCCGGCCACCGTTACATCCGATACTTGTGACAACAATGTTGGGCTATCGAGTGTTGTTACTGGGTGGCTTGGTAGTGAAAAACACATGCAAGCAAAAAATACCAAGTGCAAAAGCGGTGCAACGTACCCGTTGGGAAGGATCATCGACCATCGGTGTTGCTGTGGATAGTCCTTGCGTTACCCAGGGTTGGGTTTTTGCATCCGTTGTTTCTATCGTGTATTTTCGCACCGTTGACAACGGCGTATGACATTGTTTCATAGCTTGCCAAGAAATAGGGCATTCGTATCCGTGTATGCATTCATCAGGCAACAGTACCGGAATTGCATATCCGCTCGTATTTCTTGAATGGTGTTGCTGATGGTATGATTCATCGCTGATCGATTTAAACGTAATTGGCAATTAGATGGTGGTGCTCATTCCCGGAAGCTGCTAGACGTGATTGGAATAAAATCATCTTTTGTCAGTAATAATCGTACGAAATTGGGCTCCATTAGTGTTAATTTTTTTGTATGTGATGGTAATATTAAACATCTGTGATGACAGGGTATGTACGGTTGTTAGTCGATGCCAAATTTAAGTGCATTCAATTCATTACCGTGTCTGTAACTATCCTTGCTAGAAAACATACTTACATTTGCTTTAAAACCAATTATAAAAAATTTAAAGTTTTCAAATATTTATTCGACCTTAAGGTCTTGTTGAAATATATTGAACATCTTAGTGAATTAATAGTGAAATAATCAGACCGATCAGTATTGAGCCCTTGTTTGACAAACTTGTATTTCGTTACCTAATTATCTGAGCTGTGTTATATCAGCAAACCCAATCTCTATGAACACGCCGAGTAAATGTTGATTAAATGGAGAATTCTTATGTAGGGTTGGTCGTATTTATATTCTATCCTGATATCTCGTAACACTTATTGCAACTAAGATGAGTAACTTTTCCACAGAAACAGAAGATAGAGGAGATGCTTTACAATTCAACTGCAACGAATGGGAACCAAGAAGAAACCTTTAACATAGTTCCGGAAGATGTTGTAAAAGCTACCGGCATAATTTTTACAAAGAAATTGCACTACAGAAACGCGAAGACCTCAGGGTTAAATAAACTTACTTACCAAGGATTCAGATGGTGAGTGTTGAACTCCGTAGCGGTTTGACACGATCATAAGATCGGATAACAATGCTAGAAACATCCTATGATTTGTAGTTGACATGTATGGTTTTAACTTGACTCTATGCTTAAAGAATTTAAATTGAAAAAAATACTTAGAGAACTGCATTTTATTGTTATCAGTCCAGATACAACACAATTAGACCAATGGTTCGTCGGTGTTTCATTATCCAAATTTAAATATATAAAACAATGTAGGCATGGGGGCGGCCTGGTGGTACATGTGATAAACGGCGCCGGTCCACACGGCCGGGCCGGGTTCAAATCCCATCCGGAGCGTGTCCCCCGTAGCAAAGACTAACTATCCAGCTAACCGCATAGGTAAAATAAGTCTAGTAAGCCAGAAATGGCCGGCGTGACCTGTAAGGTCGTTAAAGCCAAGAANGGCATGGGGGCGGCCTGGTGGTGCATGTGATAAACGGCGCCGGTCCACACGGCCGGGCCGGGTTCAAATCCCATCCGGAGCGTGTCCCCCGTAGCAAAGACTAACTATCCAGCTAACCGCATAGGTAAAATAAGTCTAGTAAGCCAGAAATGGCCGGCGTGACCTGTAAGGTCGTTAAAGCCAAGAAGAATCAACAGTGTTAATCAGTTGCTAGACATTATATAGAGTATATTGAACAAAAAAAAGAGTTTCACGAAACCATTGTTCACTAGTCTGATCAGGTTTAGAGTATGCAAGTACCTTTCAGCACATTTCTGCAGCCAGCGCATTGAAGCAATTTAGAGAAAGTTTACGTGATTTGTTATCAGGCATCTCCCTTAGAGACCCAACGGCCTAAACCCAGATTATTCTACACGATGTCTGCTTTTGAAACGTTAGTCGCTATAATTATAAATTCAATTAATTTAAGTGGATTATAGAGCGCAGCTTGCAGATAAAGACAGGCATTTTGTTTGTTTGAAATAGCATACAACTGTTCAGATTTAACATGAATGAAACTTACTGTTGCGATTACACAATGAGTCATATGTTTACAAGCCTTGTGTAAGGTTGCAACAAATTAACTACTCGTGCTTGCAAGCCCTCCTTTAACCTTGCGACCAGCTGTGATCAGCTAGAAACGCAAACGCATACTTATCAGTTTGTTATTATTTTGAACCTAATCATCAGTACGCGAGATGTGCTGCTATAAATGTACATATAGCGTTCCAACTTAGTTAAACGATTAGTTGATCGCCAGACGCAGCAAAGTGCAGTGCGCTTAGTAATAATCATGAGGGATTTGTTTGTTACATTACTGGGATTATTCACCTTGTTTTCAATATGTTTGTCAGTGCATGTTACTGGTAAGGGTACAGGGCGGTGAGATGTGGTGTGTTTTATTGTTAAGAATGATTGTGTTTCAGATTTGGAAGAATCTTCGCAGGAATACGATACTTTTAATGTGGAGGTAAAGGAAGGGAAAAAATTGAAACTCTTGTTTCGCCACGGACAGCACATCTTACGTAACCCGAAGTGGTATTTCAATGGACGACCTATTCCAAGGACACGTTGCACCTCCAATTACGGAGAACTGCTGTGTCCTGCAGTAACGCGTAACGATTCCGGACGGTATGATCTATGGATAGGCGATGGTACACGCCACAGTCAAACACGTCTGATGTTCTCCGCAAACGTCCAAGTCGTGAAGAATGCTGATTATGATTTTAGCGAAGTGATTCCACAGCGTGACACAGTTCAGGAGGTTGATTCGTTCAGTCAGGACTACGAAATTTTGAACGATTGTTTCTGTTCGGGAGTAACGGGCCGATGTACAATTGCAACTGATCTGTATCGCACAAGGGTATGTTGCTAACATTTATCAGCTCTGTTCTTGGTATATAGATTTTTTTTCTCTCACAAATTTAGCACAAATTTAAGCTCTCAAATGCAATCCCCGAAAAAACGGTGCTGTTAGAAGGTGAAACTGCTACGGACTACCTGAAAATACCCTCATTTGTTTGGAATGGGAACCTGATCACAGCCTATGGAGGTTATTTACGATTCCCAGTAACGGATGAATGTTACATCGATCGAAGCAAACCCTGCATACTACTGTTCGACAAACGGAACAGACACCGTGCTATAGGATTCTTTTTGCCACCGTCACACGACCAGAAACAGGTGCAAGTGCTCATGAAGGAAACGAACTGGCGACTCGTGCAGGCATATTATGAACGCGGCGATCGGATACCAGAAGATGAGATTAACAAATTTATCTTTATGAGTACTCTCAGCCACATAAAGGATGTGTATATTCGTGGAAGGTATAGGATGCCTGATGAAAATAACGTACTCACCATCGATATGGCAACTGTGTACAACGATGGTTTGGGAAAGGTGACTACTGTCGAGGATTGTGCCTGTCACCCTGGGTATGGTGGATTGTCGTGTGAACGTTGCAACAAGGGATATATCCGGGTGTATGAATCGGTCAACACAGATGGAATGTGCTTAAGTATATCGGAGCTTTGGAAGTTACATAAAAACAAGTACTCGTTGGAATGATATACATATTCGCAGTCTTCGGGGCATTTCGTTGTTAAATATATATTCATACAATGTAAAGCATATTGAAAACCGAATAAAGTTATATGCATATATTACTTATTTCTAACGAATATCACACATTCGAGATTCCAGTGGTCATTCATCAAACTTTTTACCCAAAGAGTGTTCCACAGAACAATACATGTAAAAAGGTATTAAAATCTGGGGAGGCGGAATCAATCTGTGCTCGCGATCAGGTTTATAAAAGCGTCCCGAATCGGGTAAAAACGGTAGTAAAGCAACCGTCAAGGGATCAAGCACTATCTTCGATTTTCAAGATATAAATATCCTTTCCTTTCCTTACGTACATACGTTCCACAAGTGTAGTAAATATCATAATGTTTTTCAGTAGATTTTATTAAGCCACAGCAGGTACAAAAGGGAGGTGAAATTTTACACAAATTCCGATTTAAGGATCGGATCGATTTAAGCAACGAATCGCGGTATCAAATGAAGCCGTGTATGCGACAATTCTCAATGCGTACGAGTGAACATGTTAGCTTGGCAATGATGATGATGAATCCCACCTCATACTCCGATACAGTATTGAGAGGAACGATTTTATGATATATTTTGTATCTTTAGATAGTTAATTAATAATAAATTAACGAACTAAACGAAGTGATAGCCACAATTTCCTTAACTCGTCCTTAAAGAGTCCAGCAGCAAAGACCACCTATCAATGCAAAGCGACTGCTTTCATTTAAATTTATAAATCCAAGCGCCCCCAAGGAATGGAGAATCGTATCATATCGTTGAATAACGGCCAAAGCGGCAGAAGAAGCTACTATTGGTGAACAAGTGGCCAAAAGCGCAAATTTTGCTCTTATGTGTACCTTTTTTCCGTTACCGCCATTACGTTGAATTTAATCACACCATCATCAATCTTTATTACATTTTTTTAACTACTTCCACTATTAAACTAAATTTATCAAATTATCACTGCTTATAGACTACTGATCAGAGACTGTGGATCTGCTACACAATTAAGAACAGTTAGAACTTTCGAATCATTTATATTCTAGAAATATTTCATATATAAGAAAACAAACGCATGATAAATCAAGGGATCAATCCCATAAAATTGGGTTCAGTATCAATGCGACGAAGATAAAGTACATGCATGACGGAGGCTCTGACCACGATAGGGCCCGACTCGGAAGCAAAGTATCAGTTGACGACGACGATCTCGAGGTGGTAGAGGACGTTCTGCTACCTTGCACGTTGGACAGCTCCGAACAATTTTCGGAACAATTTGGTACAACAACTGTCGCGAATTTTTCACCTGTCGCACGCACATCACTAAAACTATAGCAAACTAGTTGAATATTGCCTAATGCTCTTCGTATCCGCCTGTATAAGGATCTATATATAGGTAGGCAAAAAAATCAAGATCATAGGTTTTTTGATTAAAGGTTGTTATTTACCGTTGCGCACTAGCTGAGGTATTGGAGGTGCCTGGTCCTTAGAGGGCGTTATTATAACGAAATATAGAGGTGTTCACTGGTATTATGGTTCAATCGTGTTGATTGAATAAAGTTTAACAATTGGCAAAGGTTTTGATTAGTGCATCATCCTTTAGATTTGGTGCATCTAATACAACCATAACTTCTCCAAGCCCTGCACTGTTCCTGATGTTGCTGATCATTGGACCGTGTGGTCAAACTAGTGCTTGCCATAATAGTTTCAATATTCGGTTTAGCAACAATAAACGGTTAACACAACATCTGGAAAGTCAGACTTGATTTTTAACCTGTTACATAGTTTTACTTTCCAAATTATTTTCAAAACAAGTTGTTAACGATGCAAATACAAAAAAATTGAAATGTTTTTTAACGTTCCATCTCTTGAAATATATAGAATAAATCATGTTCTTCAATTCATACAAAACAGATTTTATCTCTCTTTTTTAATTCTAACTTTACTCTGAATAAATTTTATGGCTTTATTAAGATTCCAAGCTAAATGTTTGAGACTATGAAAATGTTGATAGATATCGTTTTAGCTAATCGACACCATCTTGACATCAGGGTGTAACACGAAGTACAAAACGGTAGTATAAATACAGTGCAATTTGAGAAAATATTAAGAATCATACATTCAAAATGAAAAGACAAACCAGGCAAATAAACACAGGCCAAGGCCAAAAGACAAGGCAAATAAATTAATATTTTCTGATTAAATCGCTGTATGAAAATCATTGCCTAATGGGGACGCCCAGTGCTTTTTATACCAGTTCCCAAAAAATGTTAGTTTGAAAAAACTGTCATAAAAATCGCGTTCGCAAACTTTCGCGCTTCATCACATGAAAGTACACATGTTAGACTATTATGTGGTACTAATGATACGATGTAACTCAACAAAACTCCCAGAATGGTTTCAAGTCAAATTAGAAAAAAACATGACATTTTTCACGGACTTTTTGCAAATATTTTTAAAAATGTAAGAGAATTTTAAGACAAATCACAAACATGAGTACATATGGAAAAAAAAAGTTTCCTTTGCAAATGACAAAAAGCTATCAAGTTCAGTACCTGTTGAATTACATTGATTTAAACAATGACAAAAGAAGATTTCTTAAAAATATTTTTTTACAAATCTTGACTTTAACAGCCTCGTTCTCAGAAACCAGATTAGTTAGAGACTTGATTTTTTTGAATTTGTTTAGTTTAATCATATGGATTGAAAAACTATGTTTGCCATTAATTGAAAGTTGGTTTTTTGATTTTCTTTCCGGCAAATGAACAACGTGGCTTAGTACGATGGTAACAGCGAGCTCGTAGGCTGGATCAGGTAGAGTCGAACCTGTCGGAGATCGGATGCAGCCGTGGATGCGGGGACTGCAGCTCTAGACCGACTTTCCTGAAAATGGATTGGCGACCTTGTCGTGTCTTTGCGACCTGCTCGACCACGAGAAAAAATTATAATATGATAAGCTAAAAGCATGCCAAAAACCCAGAAAGCACATGCAATACCAATACTTGTAACAAAAATCACAATTTTAGCAGTGTGCATCTGGTGAAATATTTGAAACATTACAAGGTTAAAATATAAATATATCTATATGAAATACGAAAACAAAAATAAATGCGCAGTTAACAGAACCGTAAAAAACGCATTTTCTGTAATGATGACAACTGTTTTCAAATGAATTCACATTATGGTGCTTCTACCGTGAAGCGAACCACTTATCGAACTTGAGTTCGCCAACAGAAACGGCGCTCGAAGTGAAAAGCTCTTAAACTATACCTTACGCATGACGTGTAAGGAAAGACGCCGATAGCGTCACTTATTTGCCTTCTGGTATGAGTACAATTTGCGAACCATTCTCTACCGAATCAACATTGTATTCAGTGGCTCGTACTTCGTTTTTACTTCCTTAGTGAAATGGAAAATTTGCTTCTCGCGCAGAACTGCGGAAGGCTATATCCTTTTGCTGGCGACTGTGTGCTTAGTGCACCATGGACCAACTCCCACAGCCGCTCGCTATGTTCTACTGCTGCCAAAGAGCGCGAAGAGTGACGCCGATAATGACAATCCCGTTCCTTTCGTCGCGTGAAAGGAAATGTTTACTTTTCCGTGCCATTTGTGCATATGGTCGCGTAGAAGCGGTACATTCAATGGTGCATAATGTGTGAATGACAGGATCTTACAATCCAGCGCTGCATTCTGCTTGGTTATAATTCTATGTTCTGCGAAACGATTTAGCTGGTTTAAAGCAATATTGCGTGCTGTGTTATCTATTGGATAAGACACAGGGGTATGCAGTTGAGAGGTTCCTTTCATGCTTCAATTTGAGCATGTTATTATACTCACCACTGAAGGTGTGAGACTAATGATGCGGGATGTGATTGTAAGATGTTTTCTCACACCTACCATAGTGCAAACACACGTTCGTCACATGTAAAGGTGACACTCGTGTGGTGAATGGGTTTGAAATGTAAATTAACATCCATACATTGCTAGAAGTGTGTTCCATTTGTAATTTGTAATTCATTTAAAATGTGCCAAACACTAAACGAGTCTAACATATTTTAATTTCAGAATAATATTTCTTTACTTGAATCGTTGTTCTATCTCTCTACGCTTAATTTCAAATTAATTTATAATTCTAAGAATCCGTAATATGCAATTTAGACAACATGGAAAATTAAAGCATATAACCTCTAAGAAAAAAAAATAATAATAACATAGATAACGTGTGGTCACGACTCCTGATTTATGTTCTAACAATTTGTTTGACATCTCTTGTTAATCTTTAAAAAACTGTTTGCCGTTTCCGTGAGTTAGGTAAAAAGTAGTAAAAGAAGCGCATGTTGATGTGGTCAGAATGGCATAAATTTATTTATTATTATTTATTATTATTTATTTATTCGTCAACGGACTCATGAAGCCCACTCGACAGCGTTCACAACATATAAATGACGATGTAAGGCATTAGGAATCCGAGGTAACGCGCTGGATATTAATGTTGTCGCCGATAGTCGCAGTTGTCATGCCTGGCTCGAACGCATCGGAAACATCGTTAAAATTACGACACATGATCAGGAAAGGATCGGATGATCCAAACACAGTGCGCCGATTTTCCACCACAGCAAGGATCGCGTCCGGAGAGAACGGGCCGGAACGTAAAGGTTGATGGACGAGAGTAGTGTAGCAGAGTCAACGTGGCCATTCATTAGACCCGCTACGAACAATCTCCTAGCGTTCAGCAACCTTTCCTCGAGGGGCGATAGGCCAACCAGCAAGCACCTGGTCCGATAGTCCAATTGGCGATTCCAGGAACACAAGGCGAAGCGCGTAAATTTCCGCTGGATGGACTCGAGTCGTGCAAGCGGCCGAGCTGCCGTAGGCCATGATACATTAAAACCGATATTTAACAACTTCTGTTAAATACAAATATATAAATATGACCGAATAGTGATTAAGTGTGATTAGTTATACAAACAGTACACTTACAAACAGTGTAATCGCGTTAAACCTTAAAGCAGCATAATTAGCAGATCGTTATCTGGTGATTCTGAGTTCAAATAATCAACTAAATGGATTTGTTTTTTTTTTAATATTCATGTCAGGTGTTAGTATAATCATATACCTCTTGCCAGTTACCAGCACTTTTTATAGAATATTTAAATATCAAGAATGTGATTGGGTGCTTTTAAAAATAACTCCCATACCCAGCGTCCAGCAGCTTCCCAGAGGAGTGAGGTTTGAATTGAAACAGCCTACTTCCCACATCCTCTAACACGGGGGTAGTTCATAACGTGGTAGTATGAAGCAGAATCTACTCAACCTTCTCATGCGTCTTGTGCTTCCCAAGTACTGCCAGTCACTAATGAAGTGATTTGTAGCGCGCGTGCATACGGAACTCGTTCCGTGTTATTTTTGGTGGTTTTCCGTTTCGATTACTCCATCCAGTGCTTTGAATTCGAGCTTTCCGACGATTCCCAATACTTGCCAGTCGATTTGCCAGGAGCACTTCCGATTCTGTAGTAATAAAAGGGGCTTAAAGAGGCCGGAGGTAGTACTGGTATACGATCGCACAACAATACCGCGAATCGAATGCAAACAAAACATTAGCCAGACGGCCGCTGAACATGGATTCCCTTTTGGTCAGCGTTCGTGGATGTGGATAGAGGTGGGGGAGGGGGGACCAGATTCGTTTTCCCGGATTCCTGGTTTTGGGGCGCGTGTTATTCCCCTGCTCGGTAGGGGAGAACAGTGTATATGTGAAGCACACCGATGCATATTCATGTAGCGAGGATTCATAAATAAACATTCGGACTCAAACATTGTGTGCTGGTTGGTTACATAATTTCCGATATTTTCGTGCTCACCGGTTGCTTTCCCTTTGCCATCGGTAACACACCCACGATGCATCTTTCGCGGGGAGAATGAAAAAAAAAAGAAGCACACTTGAGGTCGCTGTTTGCGTATGTGATGATGGTAGTTCGCAACGTGTACTCGGTTGCAACAAGCGCGGTGAATTGGTGAACGTTAATAGCGATCTAGTGCTTTAATGGAACACCGTGCGATTTAATTTGGATTTTTCTCAGTAATTTTGGTACAGTAGTGCTGCTTCATACCACCGCGAGATATCGCGAAACAACGCTACAAAGCGAAAGAGTTGAGTCGGGGTGAATGAAGAAAAGTAACTCAATTGAAAATATTTCATTTCCGTTGAATAACCACCATTTCCGTAATTTGCATATGGCGCGATTTGTTTTCCCCAAAAGTTTAAGCTATTTTCCCCATGCTATATGGTTGCTAGCAGATATAGAGAACATTTTCAAATTCTAAGACACCTCCATTTCATACCCAAATGGAAATGCAGAACATAACACTTGTATCAAAGTTTCGAAATGAGCATTGTTTGAATATTTTCACAATGTAAATAGTGTGAAAATATACATATCTTCTGAGAAAATTGAACTTTTTTTGACACATGGTATTAAAGCATCTCATAAATATGTCGAAAACATGTTATGTTTTACATTTAAGATGTAAGAACAAAAACACAATAATTAAAAGCTCGTAGTAAGAAATCTTCAACTGTTATACGGGTGCTGCAAATCAAAACAACAGTATAACATACAGGAACAACGAAAATTTAGAGCGAGAACAAATGGTTTGAGAAATTGAGATGAAAACTGAAGAGAGATAGAGCTGTGTTTGTCAGGAAAAACTGCAAGTGTATTTAAATTGTAGGTGAGCGAGGGTGCGTTTATTTTGGTACGAGGAATAGTGATCTGTTTAACTTAAAAAACCATGGTGCTGCAGTGCTTGTTAGATGATGTTGTGAAAATTTAAGCTCAATAACAGTATAACTACCATCAAATACTAGCCAACTGCTAGCTATAGAGTACTGTTTGTTTGGTAATGTGTCCCTAGTAAGGTGCCACTAGCGCTGTAAATCAATTGAGCTGGAGTGCCTACGAATGGTTTGGATGCTATTTGCAAATAAGCAAATTTGGCGAGAGCAGTCAAAGCTCATTGAGTCTCGTAACGATAACCGTAGGGGAAACCGTGACTCTCTCAGTAAGCGAGCAAACCCGGCGAAGTACTAGAATTCCGGTGTCACTTGTCATCGTTTGACGTTTATCGTTCGGGTAGAATCTGTTTTACCGTTGTTTTTTTTGTTTGCTCTTAGTTTGCGAGTACTTCTCCATTGAGCGAAAGCTCTCCCTTCGTGTTTTCGTGTTTCCGAAAAGCTTACAGAATTCTGGGTTTGCAGGAGAGTTTTGCTCGGTCATGCAGAGCCGTTTGCCAGGGACATCCGGTTTACTTCGGAAAGTTTTAGTTCGCGCTCGGTGAGAGCGAGAGAGCATTGGACGGGCAAAAAAATGGGCACGAGGGCTTGAAACGTTCGGCCATTTCGCCCGATGGGTAGTTAGCAGTTCGTATCCGTTCGTGGCGTGTGCGTGTCCGCAGCAAGAAGGCTCGTCCTTTTCGAGTTCACGTACGTTTGCGTTTCGTGTTGCGTGTATGTTTTGTGAGCGAAAGATAAATCGCATTTCCCCGCGAATCAGTGTACTGAAGCTGTGAGTAAAGCGATAAGATAGTGTTTTTGCGACTAGCTCACCGAGGAGGTGCAGTTTAAAACCCATCTAATCAATCACACTGATGGCCAACGTTTCGATCAGCTTCGAAAAACGTTGTTTTTGTGGTGCAATTTTCATGAAGAAGCAACTGCAACAACAAAAAAACAAACCCCACCTTAAACGGTTCCATCGGGAGAGCAAACAGCAGTCCGTCTTTTGGGGCTTTTAGTTCACCATGCTCCACGTGTGCCCATGACGTATGGTTTTATTATAAAAAAAATAGCGAACAAGAAGGAAGCAGTAGTACCGCAGTGCCCCCAACCTAGGCGATTTTCTTTTGCTTGCGATTGTAAAAGCCGGTTTTTTGGGGAAGAAAGTTTTTACTGCTGGTTGGTTATGCGTACGATGTGAATATTCTTTTTTTTTCCGTGTATATGTGAACGTGCTGAATGTTGCGTTTGTGTGTGATGTATTTTTTTTTTTACAAAACAAGAAATGTATACATTATCATTACAATGTTGACTGAAAGGGCTGATGGAAGTTCGTACAAATCATGTGAAAAGCGTAACGAATGATGGAAACGTTCTTAGAATTATCTTGCTGGTGAAAACAAAAATCGAAACATCTTTCTTTAGGTTTTTGTTACAATTTCACTTGGAAGTAAAGTATAAGTAAAGCTCTTTTCTTGTTTTTTTTTCTGTGTTTCCGGTAGCTTTGGTTGTTTTTGTTTTGTATCTAAAAAGCGCCGTGAGAAAAACTCCGTCACGTTGCCGAAGGTTGATCCGTTTCACTAAAACAAAATGCCGGTTACGCTCACGGAAGCGGAAATGAGGCTTTTCCGTCACCGTTGTGCTACCCCACCTAGTGCGTTATTGCTCTTTGTGTGCTTGTGTGTGTGTGTGAGTGTGTGTTTTGGATGTCCGCTGGTCGTCCCTTCGTACGGAAACAAACAAAATCCCAAAAACCGAAGCAAATGTTCCGTCTCCCACATGCTATTACTGCGTTAACACACAGCAAAAGAAACTGTGGATTGCTATGTCTTTCAGTGTCTAGCAGTGTCCGACCAGCGTGCACGATTGGCCTTAACAGGATTTAGGTGACGACGCACTTCCGTTGCTTGTCAGAGTGGATTAAGGGACGACGGGCAAGCAAAAAAAAAAGGGAAACAAGGTGAACGAATATGACGATAATTTGCTGACGGATGTGAACAAACCGCACACGTGTGAGCCTATTTCCGTTGGCCGGATTTATGTAACGTGTGGGGCTATGTGTGTTGGGCAAAAAAGTTACAGAAAGTGTCAGAGAACCGTTGAAATAAAACTAGAACATATGTATGTGATTTACAGTTGCTTTGTTGAATAGGTTTTATTTTAAAGAAAGATATAGAAAAAGTTATCAAAGTAACAACTAGCAACTCGTACGTTGGAGAAACACACAGAGAACAGAAGGTCCACCATGGTATGCAATAAAACAAACAAACCCAGCAGCGAAACACGTTGAAAAACTTACAGAACACAGTTGCAAAGTGACGTCCTAAAAATATTAAAGAATGTGAAACAGTGGAAACTATTCGCGAAGGTTTAATATGTTTTTGTTGCTGGCCTCTTTTTATTTCTATTTCATTTGGGTTATACTTTTGCCTAGTTTCGGCAACGCCAGCTGACGGTTTTTGGGGTTTCTGTTCCATAGCCCGGTTTCCTTTTTTTATGTCATAAGTTTGTTTTGGTCCCAAACTTAAGCCACATTCTTGGCAGAAGGGAATGCTGGCAAAAAACCAGCACACTAACACACGGTTTTTTTACTTTCCGTCTTATTCATTGTGCCAACATGCTCCTTTCAGGTGGCACCCCACCCCGGGGTGAAAGAAACATTCAACCAGTACGGAAAGAAGCCGACACAAAAGTTAATCCCATTTTCATCATCATCACCTTTGGATGGAGCTGCGCTCGGTATAGTCCGACAGTTCAAACCACTGTAATGTGTGTTTGGATTTTTGATCCATTTTTTTCCTTTTTTTGCTTAACCGGAAACGGAAAATGGATGCGGAACGGATGGGTTCGAATTCCGTTTTTTTTTCTGTCTGCTACTGGGTACTGGTGTTAAAGTGATGAAAGCAAGAAACACATCTTAGGCATCCACCGGAAACAGCTGCGAGTGGCAGATAAAAAGTATCCTTACGGTTGGAAAGCTACAATGTTTCGGCCCACACGGAAGAATACAAAATAAAAGGACAGAAATGTTGCCCAAAAACCAAGGGTATCATGTACAATCTGCCTATTTTGGAAGGGTATTTTCTTTACAAGACCTGCACTGTGGAGATATTTTTACATTAGGCTGACTTGCATGTAGGTTGATGTAGGCTTAAGCAAGTTTATCCCTTTTATCTGTCTTTTATAGGGAAAACCTGAACATAAAAATAGTACGACAACCAGATATCTGTACATCAATCATCGTACCATGCGGTTGTTGATGTTGCGTTTTTTTTTGTTGTTGTCATTCAGGACGCCCATCATTTGTCCCAATGTAGCGACTCAAATCAACTCGCAAGCTTTATAGCACTAGGCAAGGCGTGTAAATGTGTGACGTCTTTTATTCATCGAGACGTGCTTGGAAAATTTTTCCTTCAGAATCCAAGTGTTTGTCCCTAATCTCTGTCACGCCCTTTCTTGTTATCTCTTTCCTGTCTATTTATTTGCCATATGATTGTATGCCTGAAGTGCAATGAAATCGAGGCGAAGAATCGAGGTTTTAGTGAAAAAGGCCTACCGCCAAGTATGTCCTCAGCGTAGAATTTCTCAAGTAATCTCTCGCTTCTTGACGTTCAAGTTCACGTGCCTACGTTACGGTGTTGGTGGAAAATTAATTCCCAACATGCACTCCACTTGATACGGTCGCCACCCTTTCAAACCTCCTCTCCAAAGTGTAGCTTCCTGCACAAGTGCGGGATTTTCTCCATATTTTCGTTTGGTGCTTTCCATTGCGTGAGAGCGAAGCCCAACAGTATCACAGCATTCGCATTCGATTCCACATCTCAGACGGAGATGATGATGCTTGACGGTTACAGACGGAACGTCACAAACCTTTCCCAAAGTGTTTCCGGTAACGTTGTTTGATGTCGGATGTTGATGTTGCGGATGTCCTGATTCAATTCTCGTTGTACCAGGAACGTGTTGTAGGGCGTGTCTTTCCGCTTTTCGGTGACCTTTGCTACCATTCTTGGTTTGATGATGTCGGTGGCGATGGTTCAATAATTAAAACCAAATAGAAAGTGAGAATCGCTTGGGCTCTTGCTCAATAAAGTTCCCTTTGCTAGATGGCGCCACTTGTCTGTGTGAGTGTGTTTTTTTTTGCCGGCTAACTTGATCTTGTTACGTACTGTGCAAACGGTAGGTGTTTGTAAAATGCAAAGCCTACTTCACCGAAAGATGCTTTAAAAGCTTTTACTACAGTGGGAAAATTTGCTCCGCAAGAGAACTCCCGCTGGACACCTGCGTATGACCGGACGCAGAACTCCTACAGGAAAGGAGGATACCTTCTTTCATTTTGCTACTTGTTACAGGGCTGGATTAACACCGGTACAGGTGTACGTTTATCCATCTGGTTATTCTGCAGGTATCCGGCATGCGGTAACTGCTTCGTGGAAGATAAAATAATTAAAGGTAGCCTAGGGTCGTTTGTGACGCGTTGGTCACCGGACCACACGGACGCATACTCACAGACCGGATGTTCCAAGTCTGGGAATATAAATCTCGTCGTATAAAGGAAGAAAAAGGGCCGAACGCAATAGCGGTGAGGGGGGGGCGTTGGGCGTCCCCATCGGTGCACGGGCAAAGAACCCCCGAAAGCCGGGTAAATGGTTTTGAATTATTTATAGTCCCACGTTAGCTATCGTAGGGTCGTTTTTGCAACGAAATGCCCCTGCACGGTCTCGTGGCGTGTATTAATCATCGTTCCCACGGCAATCTGTCAGCGGAAGAGGCTACACGGAATTAGTTCCCCGTGGGGTGATGCAAGCTTGTTTAAGTTTTATTTGCCTCGTGCGTCTGATGAGCTCGTTTCAGACGTGAGGTGGTACGGTGGAGCTTTTTTTTCCTGTCCTTTTTATCGTTTATGTTTTAAGGTTTGTGTGTCTGTGTGTTTGTTTTTGTTATTTGTTGTTCGACTGACCACGTAACTGGCAAAGAACATTCCCCAAAACATTAGTATCGATTGATTTATTCAGCTGGGCGACGCTGGAAAATAGAAAACATAGCCTACTGAAACACCACAACACAGCGCAACGCTATGAAATGCTATGGTGATTGATTTAATTTTGTTACATTTTAAAACAACCTTGCCTGATTCGAATCCGCTCACCTTCGTCCCTCTTTCAGGCAGCCAACATAAAGGCAGTGTGAAAATAAAACCATCAACCAACGTGTAGGCATCGACAAATGGGTCGAAATCGAAAATAAAGTACCAATACTGGCGTGTTTTGTTGGCAGTGAAATGTGCAAAATATTGATTTCTCTTAACCCAGTGTGTAGCATGGAAAAAGAGAAACGGAGCAATGAAAAATAAATAGAAAGTGTGCAAAATTGTGCAACTTGGCTCGGCATCAAATCGCCCGTGCCCACACATCGAATGCACAACGTTTTGTGTGTATGTGTGTATGTGTGTTAGTGTGCAAGTTGGTTGATTGTTTTGTCGACCAGCGTATTGTTGTTGTGCGTTGTTACGCGTTGTGAGTGGAAATATTCTGCCTGGTGTTTGTCAGACGGCGGTGAACAGTGGATGCAACTATGCCAGACGAGAAAACTTGCCACGATGTGCACTAGGAACGCATCCGTTTGAAAGTACGGGCGATAGTGAGAAGGCGATGGGTAGCGTACATAAATTGTTCCGGAAGAGGTTGAATTGAGTAGCATTGAGTTCCTTTCGGCAGGATAGAGACTAGGTAAGTGGTAGTATGTATTTAATGATTTTATTTGTTTCGAAACGTCTGTTTGAGTTTATTTCTGTGAAACAAAAGGGGTTGAAATTTGTTTTTTAAGAGTTTTAGTTTTTGTTTTTAAGAAAATGTTTTACATTAATGACTTAAAAAATAATACTTAAAACAACGCGCAATCGAGCAATTTTTGATAAATTTGAATATCATAGTACATGATCAAGTTGTTTGTTTTGTAATATTAGAGCAGATTTGAACTTCAGGGGATTCTTCCGCCTGTTAAGTGATCATGTGAATTTCACGAGAAAACGACGTTTCGTTCATGTAAAGCAGTCTAAAATAGGCCGCTGGCTTCAAGGTGTGAGAAGAAAACGAGGAATAACTAAGAACGTTACCCTCATCTATTTTATCCATGCGAACGATTCTGATCCTGCTGAGCACGGTTGGATAATGGTCAAACCATAACGGTAATGATTAAGTCAGCATTCTCCTAGGCAGGACCTCAACCTGTCCCGTATCCGGATCATCCGGATATACATATAGAAGCTAGAGAGTGAGTGTATTATCAGGACTTATCTAAACATCACCAACAGCGATGTTCGAAGGGGGGCTGCACAGGTCATTTTTTTAGTCGTTGCTCCATCCTTCGAGTCTAACGAAGGATCTGAGTAAGCGAAACTCGGAAACGATGTCGTCCCAATTGACTTCGAGCGATATTTCATCATGTTCAACGTGTTGGGAGAACATCATGTTTCGGGCGGGGTAGTTTTGGTCCAATCAATCACCCTCACAAGGGTGTAGATGTGTTATCCGCTTTGGGCACCTTTCAATCTTTCATCTATCTTGCGGTACGATTCCCAATGTTCGAACGAACACATTCGTAACGTAAAAACAGAAAATTCCAAAAGATATTTCCATTTAACATCCATCCGTATCCGGTTTATTTTCATTTCCAAATCGGAAGAAGATGGTCCTTTTTTTTGGTTGGCTTTTTTTTTGTTCACCTCACTTGAAGGGATACTTCTCCTACACTTCCACCCTTCCCGAGAGTAGATGAGATGGACAAATCAACAGTTCAGTATGCCTCGCATTCGTACTAGCTGGAAAGACGTCGCCGTACTTCAAACCAGCCAATGGAACCGGCGTGCGGGTGTTTCGGAGAGAATCCAGTGCTTAGCGGAGGGTTCGATTTAACCATGACAACTAGCAATATCCTGCACAGCAGAACGCTTACGCATGGATCAACTCTAGAGGGTAGCGCTGCCAATGAGGGACAACCATTGGAGAGCGAATAAATTTTCTAGGAAAGAAAAAAAAGTATCGAAACATTCTTCACATTTCTACACCGATTTGGAAAACTACAAACATGTTATGGATTATTTCGTTTGTGCGTTTTTCGGTCCCCTTTTCGGCCGCATCTTTTGGGAGCGATACGTCCATTCGGTTTTGTATCTCAAGTCGAAAGAGGTCAGTGACAGTGGGATAGATATCTGATTTCGTTAGCCATCCGTCAGGTAGATCTGGTCGATTGAACTCGTACGGTAGAAATATTGAGCAAGCATATCCGGAAGATTAACCTTTCGAGTATGATTATACGATTCCTCCTGTTTCTGTTATGGTGAAATGAACATGTCAACAGGACGTGTTTCTTGAGAACTCGATCAATGGGATGTCAGTTTAAAAAGAAAAGATATCGTTACGGAAGGTCAGTAAGTGTCGTTGGGCATCTGTACCAAATGGTTTGGGGAGGAAAACGTTTGACAGCAAAAAAAAAAAGCATTTCTTGCCTGAAAGATTCTGATGCCGTTCGGTGACAGCATTTCATCTACAGATGGATTATAGAAATACACATCATTTTAATGCTTTGCTTCTCAGAACTCTGTACATGTACTCTTCAGAATCATATTCCTTTCACCGAAAATCCTCTTAAAGATGTACATGTGTCAAACTAGGCATAACATCAAATGTATCGACGGTGCATTAACCACCCTAATAACTGTTAATACAATTCAGCTTGCGTAGATCGTGTACGGAATATCAACGTTTGTTTGACGTAAGTGCAAGATAAGCAAAAGCAATGCTTTCACATCTTATCACAACGTCTTCTGCCTGTTCAGTACTTAAGCTGTGAGAATTGCCTAAGGAGGGATACTGCTTTTATTATGTAATCGAAGGTATACGTTCGTGAATCTGGCCACGGCATCAAGATGTAGATACATTCTAGAGAGCGTATTTCGTTGGCCACGTTTGATCGGAACGATGCCACAACAGGAAAAGATCAATTGGTAACAGGTCTAGCCGGTGGCGATTGGAAGCCAAAGCAACACACGAAACATCTCTAGCGAAGGAGAACCAAATTGTTGCGTTTCGTCTGTGGCATACTAAGTACAGTATGATATCTTCTCCGATATAGATAACTGGGGTGAAATGATTCGGACAAATTTCACCCTCCCACTAGATATCGGCACACTGGGCAAGCTATTAAGGAGACTAGCTATCGAAGTAAAGGGTACGGCCCCCCGTAAGTGGGATGTAGCTGGTGGACTAGGTAGGTCATATAGAATTCTTCTGACATGCTCGTAGTAACGAAAAGTTTCCCCCTCTTTGTAGTCGTTTCTTCAGCATCTTCCAGCTCATTAGGCACGTCTTCTTTGTCTACCGATTGCTTGGCTCTATTGTTCCCCCGTTGGTCTCATTTAAATCTATTGAATCGTTGCATTGGATGAGGTGGTAACGATGTATACGAGTGCCTCGTTTGGGCTAGTCACGAGCTGTCGGCGTTTGTTTTTGATTTTGTCAAAACGATGATATTTAGTATATCGGTAAGTTAAGTTTGTTTTTTAGTACCTTATAAAAAATGCTGAACAGTTTCACTATAGCTTTCGCAGCATGTTTTGGATGTTGATAAACAGAGAGGATTTTCATTGTTTTTAGTCATAAGTTTTTTTTTATAAAACTGCTGGTCAGCAAGAATCAACATAAAAAATTGCAACAATTTTACTCTAACTGCATAATTCCGAGTGCAACCTGGCGTAAGAAAATTACTAAACCAACAATACCAAGCAACGAACGAGCTTTAGTTTCGTTTTGTTTACTCTGTGGCTGAGTGATAATACTCTCTGAGTGTGTTTTTTCTTGGCCGGGCATTTTTTCCCCTCAATTTAAACATTTTATGCAGCGGAAGTTTTCACCAAACGATAAAATACTTGAACGCTAAACTTCTTGTACAAAGAAAGAATCCTGTTCAGGGATATTTCATCCTATGCAGTATGTACCGAAAAAAGTATTCTTTTTTATATTTAAAAGTATTTTTTTTACTCTGCAACGCTCACCGGTTGTGATGTGCACTGATGTGTTTATAAGAGTTTTGATGAAATCAGCGAAAAAAAGCAGTTTTCATCCTCCTGTAAATTTCTTTCAGTTTGTTCCGTTTTATGATATTATAAGTTGGACCGATTTATTAATTATCGAATGATAGTTTCATTACGTTTTAAGAAACTTTTGGGGGTCATTTGGTTTAATGTCAGGCTGGAGGAATAGTAAAGTTAGTTTTTGGGTAAAAACTTTGTGTTGTAGGGATCAGCATACCTTATTTGATATTTCCTGAGTTATGGTAAGATAATAATTATATGTAATCACGGAACATTCTACATGATATTCGGTTTGGTTTGTTTTCTATAAAATGATAGAGAATGTATGCCATAACTAAACTGATATAGTTTACGTTATGACGCATTGTTGACTCTTTAAATAAGCATGTTTACAGTAACTTCATCATATTCCTTCATCTTATTCATTATCAAACAATTTTTGAACGGCAACAAAATAAAACTCAAAAACAAAACCCTTTATAGCTCTTGTACTCCTTCACTCCTCCCTATTGCTTTCTTTTGCTTGAATTATTACCACTACGACTCTATTTTTATCCATTTAGCTGACCATAAATTAGTAAACTATTTTAAACCAAACTGGCATAGTGCGTATTGGGTCACTGGAAAACGTTAAAATCGCCATAGTTGGACGCCGTTTTGATACCGATCACCATAAGTTAGCGGTCAGGCAAGCCGGTTCGTGACCGTCGTTGGCTTTGGGTGGCCTATTTTCCATTCCGCCTTAGCACAATACACAATTGTGCACGCAAAATGCCCGTTCACACTGCTCACCGGAAGCGAATGCAGCTAGTGCTGCGTTTTGCTGCGGACACCAGTGCGTTACCGTGCCAATGAGGGCCGAGTTCAATAATTTCCCAACCCTGGGAAACACCGGATTGTCCCGCACCAGGCACGGATTCGCATCGAAACGGTGGCTGTTCCTTACTGTTCTGGATTTCGATTTGCATTCAGCCGAGGCTATCCGGTAAACTTATGTGCACCATTATAGAAGCTCTACGCTGCGATGTCCGTGTTGGTCGGGTCGGGGAAATTTATAAATGCACCTATTGTACGTTTGCGGATCGGCTTCAATCGGGTGGTGTTGATGCTATTTTATGCTGGTAGCGCTGGTTTGTCGCTAGCTATACGCATTTATGCGAATAAATTTAAGTGCCGTTTGGGCGTACATACTTGCAATGGAGAAGAACATCGGTAGAAGCGACAAACAATACCTGTCCTGGGGACGAACTGTACGCTGGCGGTAGAACAGTCTCGCCAACCAATGACGCATGTCGTCGATGAACACTGTCTGTCATCGGGCGGGTTGAAGTAGTCGTGAATGAGGTGTATTAATTACCTATTGGAGATGTAATATGATTATCAAAACAGCACAAAATACCACGTGCGATAAAGCCTTTTGATGTCCAGGTTTATCAATCAGGGACCGTGGTATAACCGTGCTGTGAATTGATTGTCTTAGATGTCTATTACCAGCAGCTTGTGTTTTAATATTATTCCTCCGTGTCCTACTGTTATGGTACTATTGGATGATTTATCTTCAATCTATCTATCTTATTATCGGCTTGGTGCAATTTAATTCACGTGAAACCAGAAAGCTATTGTTCTGTTTTTATTCTTTCTAACAAAAACAGTTTATTTTGAAAATTTCAATTCATTTCAACGTATCTCTTTTTTATCGCACGAAACTCAACCACAATACGTATACGATTTTTTGTCCTTTAATGTTATATTACTTTAATCCTCCCTTCTTTCGATTGTAAGCTATCAGTTTTTGGTCAATTTTTTATTTCAATCCCATTCTCGATCCTTTTTTCAAATTGACGGATTATAGCGTAGTTTGGCGTGGTGATAAAATTCAGCTATGTGCATGGAAAAAGCGAGTAGCATAAAAGAGGAGCACAAAAAGCGATGTTCGCAAAACAGGAATATGTGAGCATGTGTGATCGTTGGTGTTCTGTACGAAGACAGGCCAATCTGCGATTAATGGCGATGGACAAATATAGTTCACCAAAATGCTTCCCCATTTCGAACCACTTTTGATGGTATGTGTAGATGTGGGTTATTCACTTCGCTTGGTTTCAGTACAAAATAATGCTTTCGTAAAGATTACAAAACCATCTCTGCCAGAGGTTATCCGCTTCGATTTGGCCGATTTGGACTGAAACAACATTGTTGCGAAGTAAATCTTTGAACCGCTAGTCTGTTTTGTTATTTGTGGGCAGTAAACATAATATCCCAAGCCTGGGAGGACGGAACATTTATAGACGGGTTTTATTGCTAGAAGATTGGTTGCCATTATTGGCGAGACTAATTCGTTTGGTATGTGAATGGTAGCTAGTTGATTGATGTGAAAAATTCTCTCCGCATTTATGGACTAGTCTGGCAAGAGTGTTATAGCTCTTTGGATTATCGAATAAGTTGAATTTTTTAAGTGACACTTTCAAAGAGTCACAGTTTACGTTGTCTTATCTACTAATAGGTGTGTTACCTGATTGTGATCTTGTATGGTATACTTCTCCCTCAATTTTAATCAAACAATCGTCATTAATTAGAAATGTTTAAAAAAGTATTTTTTTCTCGATTCCCAACAAGTGATGTGAATCGTTTCTAGTTGGGTTTTAGATTACAGCGTTTTTAAATCTTATTTAAAAAAAATAATAATATGTTTTAACAAAAATAAAGAAACATGTCAATTTTTAGTACAATTTAGTCAATCAACTCTATCGATAAACAAATAACTTGATTGTAAGCTCCTGTCCAGGGAATTTGATTCAATTAAGTTTTTGTAGTATGAAAGATGATTCGTTGTATGAAATATTCTAGGCACTGGTCTTCTAAAGCCTTTGCGATTGTTATACATAAGATCATTAGAAGATTTGGTTATAAGCGTTTCACAAAAAATTGAGAATGAAAGTTTAACGCGAGCGTACTATCCTGTACAGCTAGTTTTTATTTACAGAAAACATACAAAATTTCGCGATTATTAGATAATTGAACATACGGACGTATAAGGTGAGGTGTCATGTCTCATTAATGTCACTAAAAATAGTATATTAAATATATCAAATTCATAACTAAAACAGGTGAACGTAAATTCAAACAAACCCTTCAATACAATATGATTCGAAACGGTTGTTTTTCATAAAACTTCCAATGTGTTTATCAACTCTCTCAACTAATTACGTTGCGGTAACAAAACCGCATCGTAATGAAGAATTCTTGCAATAGCTTTATAAATTTCATCATAATGTGGGATAATCCTAAAGGGCTTACCAGCAGGATAAATGGTTGAATGATGAATAAAACACTCTGCTGTACATGACCTTTCGGTTTGGCAGGTGAAGTAGTGCATTTTAGAGAATTTAATTTACCACCCGGAGTGACGTGAATGTTTTATTATCTCCAAATGGAATCGAGGGAAATTTTTAGTATGTTTATCAATAATGAAAATACATAATTGTCCCTCGTCTATATACGATTATAAGAACAAAGATCATGTTCTCAAAGAAGTATGTGTGAGAAATTGTTTTTTTTTGTATGTAAAAGGTTTAGGTTTTATCAAAATTGGATGCTATTTATTGTGTGAATCGGATGTAAGTTAGCACTTTTTTACGTGTTTTGTATTCGGAATTTTTCAATTCACTACAGGATGCTTTAATTTTGCGAGCCATAAAGCTTGTTGTTCGTGGAATGGAATATAAAGCTTGTTCTATGGTTGTCGTAAGATATCGCACCTCATTTTGTTTTTGCTCTCTCATACATTGTGTACGAGATAAAGAATGCTTTCAACACTTAGTGGCATTGCGAATGATGATATTTTAAACTCTGGTTTTATTGTTCCCTCATAACCGACTACACTTAATCGTGCTGTGGAGCGTTGGCAAGTTCCGGTTTCACATCCCAGTAATCCAAAAGATCATATCTTGAATTTTAAATGTTCGTTCAAGGCTTTTGAATACTGGTCTTTTTATACTTCAACACAACCGTACGTGTGCTCAACACATGAACAACACCTTCGGTGACACTGTACGATGCTAATGATGTTTCAGGTTCCTTCTAGATGCTGACGTGCGTGACGCGCATAAAATTATAAATCGTAACTATCTTCAGCACCGTCGGGACACTTCTGCTAAAGGTTGTCGCGGATAATGTTGTTGTGTGTGGCTTTGTGGGTAATGTTTAAATGGTGTCGTCATTTCGTTGTTTGTCCTCTACGGCAGGACATTCGTTACTAACTTGGGTTTGGTAATCCTTTGGGATCCTTGTGTTTTGGCCTGGTTGCTGTAAATGAATTCTTTAACCTCTCGCCGGGAGCTTCGCGGGTAATAGTAATAAAACACATGTCCATGACGTTACCCTAACAAGCCGCTTTTCATCAGCTAGAATTGAAGGAGAAAAAAAACTAGTCATAGGTCCACCCTTAGGTCGACTAACGTGATTCGAACGTCGTTTGAAACGTGGTAAATACGCGCACAACAGTCGACGTTGTGCTTGTGGAGGACGACTCTATAATGGTGCGTGTTGCGTGGCGCTTGTGGTTTAATTTAAACATTACTTTCAATTAATTTTATATTACAAGACATTTTAGCCATTTTGCAACGGACAGCAGGCGGCAGGAAATAGGCTGGCTGGCTGAAGCAGCAAACTTGATCTTTTGCGTGGTTTGAACTTTTACGAGCCCTCGAGCTAACCGCTGACTGCGCGCATGAACCGTGCGGATGCGGGGCGAAGGTTTCCCATCCAGGGGAACTTTATTAGCTTGTAGTTTCATGAGGCAACCGGAAATGGGCTCACCATGTTTGACGACGGTGCTTCACGGGAGTGAAAAATTGTTCCATGCACGCGTCTTTGCTTCCATCCATTTGACCTGTCTGGTGTGTATTTATCATCGTACGGGATGAGAAGCGTGTTGTTGAAGCTTGTCCGGAAAGCCTTGTTTACCTTGGTCATAACCGCAACGCGATCGATTTAATCACTTCCCGCAGGATTTCTGGTTTGGGTAGTGTGATCTTTTTTCTCCCTATCGCAATTCCCGTTGGTACAATTTTTGTTTTTTGTTTCTTTTTTCGAGTTTATCTAAGAGAAGTTTGTTACGAGAAGTAGAGAGAGAGAGAGAAAAAAAACACACAACAATGTACAATATAAACAGACTCTTCGATAACAATCCTACAGTGAAACTGCCACAGGACTTTCGATAGGACATTGTGGATTCAAGGAAAATAAAGACTGGAAAGAGACAAGCTGCGGGAAGCCCGTGAGTTAGTTGGCAAATTTGATTAGCAAAGTTGTGCGCTGTAGATAATTGGAAAATTGTGAGTTCACAGCCTCTTACACATACGTGTGTGTGTGTTTGTGGTCGTTTGCTTAGGGACAGCACCGGCATTGCTTTCTAGTCCTCGCCACTAATCCTCCAGTACAGACCCTAAATAATAGGCGATTTGATTACAGTAATTGTGTTTGAGGTTCTAGTATTGGGATTTTGCGGTTGTTCGACGTAAAATCCTAGTCACACTAGGGGTTAGTAGTTGATTTTTTTTCTTTTTCAACTTTACCGAAGTTCGGGCAGCCACACGAAACATTTCATCATAATTGGTTGCAAAGCTCAAGCAAGTAGCACCGCATGTGTACCGTGTGCGAATCACTTTAAATGATTGGGTTTGGTACTGTTTTCGAAGATGTAGTTTTTTTTATAAAACGTCCATGTGTGTATGTATTTACGAGAGACTATTTGTGAGCATATGAAAATGATGCACTTCCGATTAGGGACTCTTTTGTGTGTTGAGTTTGAAGCACACTTGAGGTAGCCAAGTTAAGAGCCTTTTAGGTCAACTCGTTAATCAAGATATCACCGTCATTTCCCCTAATTCGATCCAATTTACTTTAAACGATTTCCATAGCGAAGGGTAAAATTAGGGGATCATGTTAGCAGGATGTGAGTGTTCGCTTTACGTGTGAAAGCGGAAGCATAATCTTGGGTTGGTCATGCTGAAAAAAATCACCTGATATAGGTTGTCAGCTGATTTCGTAACAGATGAGATTATAATGGAAATTAATGTATGGTGTTATATCTTCACGTACCATCGCCGGTGAAAGTTGTTTAATTTGTCCTTTAAATTGTAGTTTATTTTGAAGAATTGTTTTATGCATACTGCAGTTTGTGTTTTTAGGTAAGGTTCTCATTTATTGAATAAATGGCGTGTATAGTGTTTGAAACGTTTGATAATATATGCGCAATTATCATTAAAAACTTGAAAAGAATTAATGTTAAACGCATTAATTAAAATTGTGTAATTGTTCAACAAGTCCATATACTTCCAAAACGACGCTAGTAAAATGTTTAAACATAACAGATCACTTTATAAACCACAATTGTTTTTAGAGGAAATAAAAATAAAAGTACAAATTTTTGTGCAAATGTTAGAATGTTGGTTTGAGTATCATAGCTTGAAACTAATTTAGCTAAATATCTTATGTTTGGGGATGATGATGCAATCACTAAATTTAGAACTCTTTCAAATCGCTATTGACTGAGGATACCTAATCTAGCTAACTAAAGAGATGTCTAAAAATGCTGTGCCTAAGTGCATCGTTAGCTCTTTTCACTAACCGAAATAGAAGCAACGTTCCACATTCGGATAAGATTGTTTATTTGAATTGTTCTGCTTGCATTAAAGGGATCCCGTAGTGATCCTTCTATTTCTTTGCTGCCGCTCTAACGACACTCTGCTTCAGTTTTGGGTGAGCAAATAACGAAATTAGCTTTCTAACCGAGATGAAAACGTTTCTAAGCTGTAGGCTACTTCATAGCAACATGTATGTTTGTTAAGCCCAGCACAGTAGCAACAACAAAAAAGAATTTAGCTTAGAGTACTCGTTTCGCTCAAACGTACTCCAATATACGTGGCCAGTCATTTGGTAGGTTAACTGGAACAGGGAGCTTTCGTGCGCTAAAGCTGGCTGTCTAAGTGAGAGCCGTACAGTTTTATTCGGACGATACTGATGTGGGATGCTGATTTACCCAGACATAAGCAAACATAGACATTCAGGGCTGCAATAAACCTAAACGCTAATTCTTTACCCCTGGTACAGTGTTGGAGTGTAGCTCTCTCGGGGTCATTTCGAGACCTTCGATAAGATTCCTTCCCTTGAGGGTCGGTCCGGTTGTGTGATGTTTTGGATGTGGCACTGTCATTGAGCGGACGAACGAAAAGGTAAACAGCTCGAAGGTTTGTTTTCTTCTAAACTAACGATCAACAGCAGCACAGCCTGAACGGCTTCAACAGAGAGGAAGTGATTGGTTCAACTGGTGGTGTACAAAACCAACCCTCCGGATGTATGTTCTCGGGAAGTCGTAATGGACGTTTCCGGTGCGGAAGATGGAAACATTCGAAATTCGAAAAGCTCAAAAACTAAATCCCAATCCCGTTCCAAATTTCTACCTCTACTCCAAGGGGACTCATATATCTGAGTCTCACTTTGAATCGCTTCATTTTGTTTGGTTTCGGATCGGTTTTTATCTGCCGTTGGCGTGTTGCTTTCGGAGCGTGCAATGTGGACTTTGCAACAATTTTCAGTTTCGCTTCGATTTGAAAACGATGACGTCCGTTAGATGCTTTTCCGTGGTGTGGTAAAGTTCAAAGAATAGACACATGAGGTAGGAATGCTCAAATTCCATTCGGCGAAATTCCTGCCTTCTGTCATAGTATTGCTTCAATACTTTACGCTCAAAAGTCCGGACGCTTGTCTGGCTGTCTGTACGGCACGAACAAAACGAACCAACAAATAACCGTCGATAAGTGTCGTAAACATTGCACGCAGCTAACACTGACGCAGACTAACTGTGTGAACGATTCGGGAAACAATGCCAAACACTAGGTTGGATGGTCTATTGCTGCTCTTGACGAAAGATTTAGTGTTAGCCAGATTGTACGCCATACGTAGGACGGTGCGATTGAAAGCTCGCATACATATAGCTTGCGTTGAACGTTTGTATGTTAACATTGGCGAAATGTTTTATCCGGATACTCGGAGAACGGTAGAACAATGGTGCAATGCTACGTCGGTCTGTTCAGGAAGATATAAAATGAAATAAATTTCAACTCAAATTTTAGATTCTTTATTTTTTCTCGTTTGAAAGTAAACTGGTTTCTAATGAACTCACATTGGTTTCGAACACGTTGGCACATTGGTAGCCTCTCTTTGTGATAATATAATTTTTAATATTCTTTGTGCTAAGATAAATTATAGACAAAAGTGAAAAGTAATAAATAGTAATAGTTTTTGTACACTCTTCTCGGATTCCATACAAAATAAATGTAAAATCTCAATAAAACCTTGATTGTTCTTCATGGACACAATGTCACGCAATATGAAAGCAATGCTTTTGTCAGAGATGATTGTATTTTTTTTTGCTTACTACACTCTTACACCGAGAGCATATTTGTTACTCAAAACTTAATTTGAACACTATATAGAATGAAATCAGACGACTTCCAGTCTTTTTGTGTCAGCTATGAGGAAGTAAAATTTTGGAAAAAATCAAACTGTTTTAACACATGTAGTAAAGTCTTTAAAGTCCAGTCAATTTCTTATTATAAACTGTTATATCCTTAGTAGAGTTTTTCAAACGATNTCAGAATTCGATATGATTTTTAAATTATTTAATGACTTTAATAAGTTGCAAAAAGTATAACTACCAAGCCATAAAGATCATTCAACGGCAATACCAGGCGATTTTAATTGAAAACTTTAACCTTTCACCCGTTGATACGTTTATCAGTATTTCATTTACAAATCAACGGTCTGGTTGGCATCTTGGCGTACGACTGTGTACGACGCTTTAACCGTATTTTTATGACACCTCGTTATTCATGTAATCTCCAACGTAAGTCAGCAGTTAACACTTTATCGCTTCGAGGCTTTCCGAGGCAGTTCCACCCGCTTAAAGTTCCACCACCATGCCGGGTGTCTGTTTTATCTTCTAGAAATTTCCTCCGGCTTTGGGGTCGGACTTTGGGAGTTCACTTCCCACCCCCATTTCTTTATTACTCTGTTTGCGCTTTGTCTTTTACTTTCGACCCTTCGCTGGACGTTAAAACCATCCACGCGTTTTCGGTAGCTTTATGAGAGTTTATTTCATTTATATCTACACAGCCAGGAACTCTACCCGGGAAGGACAAAATATACACCTAAAGCTGGCAGTTCTTACCACAGTGGGGTTTTTGTTTATTGCCATGCTTTTGGGTTGTGTTCCGACAATTTCCCTTTTGTATATCTGTCTTGCTGTTTGGCCATTTCTTTCAATTAACCTGTAATCAAATTAAAACTTGCTTCTGTTAAAGCTGGAAAATGCATTTTCCCATTTCGGAACAAAAAACTTTAGCAATTCGATCAGTAATGTGGTGAATTTCGCGTTGCTTCACAAAACCTGAAGCATAATCTGATTTGAACGAATCAATAATCCATCAGAAACACACAAAGCTATTTTAAAAAGCATCAACAGCGGACTGTTTTTTTTTTCCTTATGTGCTGCTGCTGCTGATTATGCAAATGAGAAGAATTGATTGTTTTAAAATTAGGTTAAAGAAATACATTCTTTCATCATTGAGATGATGGAAGTGAAATGTTTTGCATGTTCTGTTATACTTCGTTGATTGGTTCCGACTTGAATTACGTTCAGCGAATCTGATTCAGATTCATGAATCTAAATAAAGCTTCGAACTTGAATGAATGATTCTAAATCTCTATTCTGTAGAGTCATGACTCCTCAAAGACTCGCGATAACACAGTGTTGTATGTAGTAGCGCCACGTCCGAAGGACTGAACATCTCGCTACAGATGAATAAAGTCAAATAAACCTAATATTGGCACAGAAAAAGAAAGAATTTGTCTGAAAACAAAAATTCAACTCAATCGGTCGTCACAATCGAATACTTAAAGGACTTGGTTTATGTTATCTTTTGTTTTGGAACAACAAAAAACCTTGAGTTAATTTACCTATAGCTGGATAGTCTAGACTCTAGAGTACCTAAGCTTAATAGTCGAGGATGTTTCATCGAGGTATTCATAAGAATAACTATTTTCATAATTCCTTAGAGATTAATGAAACTTTGAGGAATGACTCTTCATATGATTCATTATGCATAACACTAACGTTTAGGTTTAGAAATGTTCTACCGAAATATTATAGCTTTTGGGCAATTTTTTAACTTATTAACTTCACGTAAAGCTTGTTTTTTACTTTCATAAAACATTAAACTGTGTGATAAAACATTAGAGCCAAAAACGTGAAATTCGTTATAATTTTAACTATTTAAACCCATATTTCCACAACCTTGTTTAAACAAACCCCTTCGAGAAGGGTTTTTACTCGCTCCTCTTTGCGTAGATCCGAATTGCCTGAAGGCAGCGTTTCTCCTTCGAAAGGAATTTAAAGACTCTTATTAATCTCATTGATGTCAGCTACTGCTGGTGAATCCGTTTTGCACCATCCGCGCCTTCACCTAAACGAACTGCTGCAAAACTTGATAATAACGATACACAAAAGCATCCCGAGAATGTGAAGAGTTCAGACAAAATATTCGCGCCCCCAAAAAAAAACAACAAAAGCATCTGGCCTACCGTTATCAAAGGAAATTCAGCACTCATCCAAAAAAGGGGGAGGGAAAAAAAACCTAACCGCCTTTACTAAGAAATGCAATTAATGTGAAATGGGTAGGAATTAAACATATCTTTTTCTGTTCCTTTCTTTTTCACTTTCAGGTTTCACCGGCTACTGCCCTGAGGCTCGAAGGGCTATTCCTGCGGTATTCCAGATCCCGAGTGGATGACAAGCTGCAGCAGTGAATTAAGTGTAGCTCGTCCTATTCCTCATTTCTGTTCGTTCGTTCGTTCGTTTGTGACCTTTTCTTTTGCGTCTGTACAATCTGACGAGCTCAGATAAGTGAAAGACACAAAGACATTCAATAACTGTGAGGCAAACAAAAAGCTGTGTGTTATAAAGTGTGATTCTGGTTTAGTCTAAAAATAAAACCACTCACTGCAGAGACAACAGCAGGACATTGACAAACTATCCTAAAAAGGACTATTAAACCGAAAAAAAACCCAAACAAAAAAATACACTTTCCGAACATTACCAGATATCCTGACACCTAACCCAGTTCTTACCGACTTGCAGTTATGCTACAGCAGTGACATCCTACTACTGAAACGTGCAAGCGATCGCTCCCGTGTGGTTGGTGATAGTCCACACAAATAAAGACATTTACTCACCAGGAAGAAGAGCAACAACAACAGAAAAGCGAAACAAAAATATCCAGATAACACAAAACGGCATAACACAAAACGGTTGTGTATGAGTCTACTGGGAAACGAAAGATGTTCGGTTCCAAATTGCGATCATGGATGGAAAATCATATTGTGCGACCGAGAAAAAAGGGAAACAAAAATAAATCCGGAACCAACGGGTAAGTCGAAACGGATGCTATTGCTTCCTTTTTTTATTTTTTGCTTGGGGATGAGATTGTTCGGTGGAGTTGTATAACATCCAAAGCAGGAAAGGGTTGATATCTTATAGCAGGAAATAGCATAAACGTAATATACAGTAAAGCAACTGCTCAAACATAAAAAGACATCGAACACATGCACGATTTTAGCTACATTTGCACTCGACAGTTTTAAAGCTCAAAAAGTGTTAGAATATGAAAAAGGACTTTAAGAAATTAGTTGTTTTGTATTATAAAATTTGTTAATTTATTGAATTTTCCTTTAAGTAATGTTAATTATTTTTATTTCTTTTTTTATTCTTAGGAAGTTTATCAAAAGTACTCAATATTACAATTTTTTAACAATAAATAAGTTTTATTAAGCTTCAAGAGATTCTTATCATTCTCAAATCGTTATCTGTTAAACAACTTTCTTCCTTTCCTATTTTCGTTTATATTCGAATTCGTTGCTTTTGTTTCTTGGGAATTAAAATTATTTGTTATATTTTTGTATTATTAGAAAGTTTTATAAAAAGAAATTAGTTAAACTAATTTTACCAAAGAATAAGCTAAGTTAAGCTGAAACAAACTCTTACATTTTTTTGGTCATTGTGTATTTTTTTAAACAACTCTCCTCCTTCTTTTATTTTCATTCAAATATATCTTTTTTTTTGTTTCTTGGGAATTCCAAACATTCTTTCTTCTCTGGTTTTTCTTTCAATTTTCAATTATTTTCTTTGTTTCGTTTTTTTTGCGACACTATGCACAAAGTAATTCCCTCGAAGCATTTTCGGTTACATCCCATTCCGAAACATTAAAAAAACCCAAGCTTGCAATGGAACTTTCTTTACATCGAAACACTTTCATTGGATTCTGCGTCTGTCGTCTTTCTCTTTTTCTGTTTTCCAACCGTTTGCAAAATAAAATCATTTTATGCTACAAAACACGGGCCTCTACACGAATTGTACACAGGCCTAGGCTTGGCTTTTTTTTCCAGACAGACAAACATTTTGTTGTAAGCAAACGGTGGCTAGTGATTTGACGTACAAATAATGAAAACGAAAGCTTATCAGCTCACCGAACTGTGCGGAACGGTTTTCGGCCGTAGCCTTTGTCACAATTTCTGCCCATCATTTGCTATCGATGCACGTACCTGAAACGTGCCCCGTGTCGACTCGTTCAACTTTCACTTGCAAAGCGGGCTTAGTCACTGCAGTAGCGCAGCAACGATTCACTTTTCGTTTGTTGCAATGCAGATTGACAGAAAACAGCGGCACACAGCGAGTTTCCGTTCTGTCGGCATAACATGATCAAAGTATCTAACGACCATAATCAACTTTTATGCCATTATGGCTTGATTGGTTTCAGCGCTGTTTCAAACTTTGTTCGAAAATATTTACCCATGGCTGACTGCAACTGCAACACACCGTCGAAGAGGATGCTTTGTCAGTGTCTAATGCGCAGTTTTCTTATTCAGTTTTGATAATGTTTTAAAATAATACAAAACCAATGAGTTTAACGCTAACATTGTATGGAAACAAGATAAAATATTTTAGTTGTTTTAGTTGTGAAACATAATGTAGATTAACATAAAGTAGTTGTCGTTAATTTTTTTTTTCAAACCCTCCATTTTTGCTTCTAATTCAGTAAGTATTTTTATCGTTTATTCATGATCTTTTTGCTTTCAATTAGAAACAGAATGAATCCAACAGTTTTTTCATGTTGATATTAGACAATTAATTTGGGACTTTTATACTTATACTTATTGTCCATTAGAAAGGATTTACAAATCAAAACAAAATGATAACTGTCTTAAAGGGGGATATACGCTCAGAATTTCGAAAAAACAGGCCATTTGGAGAATTTTTTAAAAGCAAAACTTTCTCATATTTTGGATGACTAGCGTGTCTCTTTGAAGGTATACTCACTGAAAGAGTTGATGTCGTTTCTGAAGTACGTAAAAGTAGGAGGATTTGTTTAAATTCGTATTTATTTATTAATTTAACTACCCTTGCAACTGAACCATTTAAACTCTCCTCAATTTAAACTTAGAGAAACCGATAGATTTTCGTTATATTACCACAAATTAATGTAAATATGTGGCAAATTTTCATGACTTAATCGGCAACGATTGTAAATTGAAATTTAATTATAGCTAGTTAAAATATTTACATTCTTTGCTCCAAAAGCAGACGAGAATACTTCCCATAACAACTTAAATTTTGATCTAAATAAGATGATTTTAAATTCCTTTTTTTTCTTATATTTTAATCATCCTCTTCCCTTCATTTTCACCTCATAGAAGAACACCAACTTCTTTACACTTGCAAATTACGCTCCTCGCTTACATTTTATGTTTGTTTTGCCCGTTTTTTTTTTGTTTTACTATCCTCTCAATTTAAAGCACACAGAAAACTTCCAGCACCAGTTTAAAAACAGGGAAACTTTCCGTACCCTAACATTCTCTACGAATCACGAAGAACGGTCCGCAAAACGACTACCAAAAACATCAACTAGACAGTTTTTCCATTACTCAACTTTTGCACAATGCTACAAAAAATAACATACGTTAGAAGCGAAGCGTTATGAAATGGGATGAATAAACCATCTAACCATTGAACGTCATGGCAGGGAGAAGAAGTACCTTTTCCCTGCCAAGCCTATCCCTTTATATTAGACCTTGAAATGCGGTATCGTGGAAAAGCCTCGGTCGAAACAATTGCGGCCTTTTTTTTGTTGTCCAGGGGGTTCTTGGAATACAAAAAAAAACATGAAACGAAGGATGAAGCAAGAAAAAAAACACAACAACATGACTGCATCATTCGAAATGCACCACATGATTGGGATGACAATGATGATGTTGATGAAAAAGTGGATGAAACTAACACACTAGTTTTAGCGTTGGTAAAGTATACGAACCAGAGCACCTTCCGTAATCGTGGTACAAGTGTGCTCTATATCGCTCTACCACAAGGCTTCAATTTTACCCACATCCTTAAACCGTTCGAAAATTCGCCCACACATAGCCTCACAACTGAAACTGCTGAAGATGGAACTTTTACCAACGCAGACAATGTTTACTCTCTCGCCTACTCTATCTCTCTACACTTCACATACCCTGGACCATGTTGTATTCAGTTTTCTATCTAAGCTTTTCGAGACAATTTCGTACTAGCAATTCATCATTCACGTTTGTATATTTTTCTTCGTGCCTTTTTTTTCATTTATCTTCCTACAATCACTACCTTCTTGCAAGGCTCTCGTCTACTGTGTGCACCGTATTTGCCTCTGTTGCGAGAAATAACGAAAAATACAACCACGAAGTCGACTATTTTCAGCCAGTTTCTTCCCAAAACAATCAAAAATAGAAACTCCACAAGATTCACAACAACAAAAAATCCTGACTCTGGTTTTCCAACAAAACCTTATACGCGCACCAGTCTCGGATTCGTTCTTTATGTGTCACTAATTCGATTTGGAACAAGCGTGATGTGTTGATGGAGCAGGACGTATCCGTCAGCGTGTGAGCGAATGCCGTACACTTTCTCTAAATCGAGCAAATAGTGAAGCCCCATTTTAAGCTGACAGATGTCAACCGGCAGACGGGTACGATTTGATTTTACGCCTCAATTAAGTGACAGCTTTCAACACTCTTGAAGCACTTCGTGGACAAGCGGCAAAGGCAGCAATGCAAAAGATAAGGAAAGAGAATCCCCAAAAAAAAACCCGCTTCGGAAGAACATTTTACGAGCCAATAATAAATAAAATCGATTTTTTCGATTATACCCCGAAAAAGGCAAAACCTTCCGTGTTTGTACGGAATGTCCAAAGCCCGAGGAATGTGCCTCGAATGGATGATTTAAAATCGGCTAAATTCCTGCAGAGACACATTTCTCTTCTTCAGCATCGAACGCTCTTCGTTTTATGTGTGTGGATGTGTTTTTGTACAGAAAGTAGGTTTCAGCACAATTATTTTATGGAACATTCGGTATTGCCGAGTGGCGGAGAGTGAGCTTTGGCAAAAGATTGCACGAGTTCGATATCAGTGCCGGGCACAAATCTATTGTACATTTGTCTAGACAGATTTGTACTGGGATCCAATCATCTATCCCGTTGACAGTTAGCGCTTCGTTCCGGTGGTTGGCAATTTGCCATTCTCTTTTATTTGCCATTGTGTTGTAGAAAAAGAAGGAACATGGGGGAATAATTTCTGTCTAATTGACTCTTGAGCTTTATTTATTAGGCATCGTTCGGTTGTCTACTGTTTTTTGCACGATGTACTAACATAACGGAAACATTAAAAAAAACATTAGAAGCATGTGATCTTAGTTCATGCGGTTATAAAAATAAAAGATCAAAAAACAACTTAAAATGAACACTAATTTTCATTTTTATTACAATAATTTTACATTTGGAACACTTTTTTGAAGTTTTATAACAGTTCAAATTCAAAATATTATATTGAAATTATATTATATTACTTTATAATAACACTTAAAACATCTCAAAACACATGACAACCTATTCGCGCCTATGAGTAGGCAATCCGCATAACAGATAATTAGTGATAAGCTTTAGAATCTTAGCTGTAGCGTTACTAAGGATTAATTCCATTATTAAAATGTCTTATCATCGTACAATTTTTCTCCATATTGACAGTAAATCTAAATGTTTCGTTCAATGTCTATTGCTCCGCTTAAACACTGGCATAAATGTTCTTTTGAAAAAAAAAATTAAAAAAAATCGCACATTCCCACGCATGTAGAAATAAAACCATCTTTGCATAAAATGCTCATACAATACTTAGCAGAATAAATGTGTATGTTTATTAAATTACATCCTGCATTAACATAGCTTCACATCAAAAATACTGACAACATTCACCCCCATAACCGTTTGGTAGTAAAATGGTGAAAAATGTCTATCCTAATTATACCATTCCATCTGCTTCAAGCCAGTACCAGTGCGAAACAGTCATTGCCATTTTGTTGGCATTTCCATAACCCCCTTTTACAATTCGTGTCTGCCACCAGTCAAAAAGCTAACCGTACGTACCTTTATCAAAAACGACAGCATCCACAGTGGGTGTGTGTGTGTTGGGATGGTACTTGTTTATGCGCCATTCATCGTGCATGAGCAAACGATTCGCGACTATAACACCGATGTGTAAATGAAATCCGATTACAATTTCTGTTCCGTCACGTCGCATTTCAAACTACGTTGACATCTGCATCCGTTCGCTTAAATGCTCCGGGTTGCAAAATTGGATGAACAGCGAATGGATTTCATGTTGAATAAAATTTAATTTCATGCAACCGTTCGCTTATGCTCATATCCGTGACATCGACTAGCCTGCGATCGCTTGCGATCGAATTTGCAATGTTGCGTTTTATCACGTTGAAATTGTATCTACACATCAACGATTTTATAACTCATTTTAGCTTATTAATAAACTCTCATCAGATACTTTCCATAAAGCATGTTTTACAAAACGCGAATACTTGCAATCCACTGCTTCATTTGATCGCTGAACATAAGGACGAATGAAATTGTTGTTACCTCCAGACTGGTGAAACGCTTCATTGGTGTTCTTCAAAATTCACCAATAATACTAACATTTTGCGACAAAACGGTTCTGTCCTTGATACAACACTCTCTGCTCATGCTCTCCAGTAGACAGCCAGCACTGCTGAGTGTTAATGCTTTTCTCGCCTACTCATGTAATACAAGTGAAAAACATTTATGAGCTAGTCATGTTTCGCTCTTAAACACATGTGCATCTTTAAAACCTACTTTACTCGCTCCATGTCCATATCGCTCCATATGTAAGCGCGTCTCAGTCTCACCGGATAATGGGTTCTGCTTAAAAGCTACACCCCATATCATGCGATGGTTATGTTTTGTTGCTTCCATTACTTCTAAACTCCCAAGTCACATCGAAATGTGTACAGATAAGCTGGTTCAGATTTAATTCGTTTCATTAGTAATTCTACCGCAGGTTCTTTTTCGATTTTGGGATTTTCAATTTTGGCATGTTTTCCATTCGTAGCATACAGAAGAGTTAAGTAAAAAGGACTCACAACCTGATGGTTTTCATCTACAACATTTCATTTTAAATTTTTCAAAAGTTCAATTTGATTATTTTAACTCTATTTTTAAAATATGATTTGACAATCATTTTAAAAATTTTGCACTGTTTTTCATTTATTTTCACCAAAAGTATAGACACAATGAAATGTGAAAATATGAAAGTATTAAGCTTTTTCATTTAACCTTTAAACAGTTGATTATTTAGTGAAATATTCTCATTTGATTGTTGTTGAAAGAATATCAATTAATTTATAAAATTGAGGTATAAATTAATAGGTTTTTAATCACACATCTTATCACAAAAATAATCTCTAACGAACTGCTTTAAAACGTCAATTTTCAAAACAGTTGTTATTGTAACGCCATTTAAACATTCAAATTTGAACGTTGATGGCAAACAGCAGATTTGGATAGTAATATGATTTGTGATGTACTTTCACTATAAAATATTTAACTTTATTTGGTTTATTTCTTCGGATTTCCTTAATGTATTCATTAAGATTAATAGTGTCTTATTTATATGACTCATTATTACAAAGCATGTTAACTTCAAACTTGTAATAATCTCTTTTACTTTTCTGTTAATTCCACAAACGTGTGGTGAAAGTGTTTTGAAGCATCCTGGGTGCTTCTAAGTTTTATTTTTCCAATGGGAAATGTGCTTATAAAAATTTATCGACCAACCGGCACCATGATGGGATCGAAATACTTTCCCCTTCTTACTGTCCGCCATGAAAGTCTTGTGGTATTTCCTGGCCGACCCAACCGCCATACAAAAAAAGCACACGTTGGGGGGGGAGATGAAGGCTTGACAGAATAACCGCAACAGAAACTAAAACCATCGCAAAAAAAAAGAAACGGGCAGCGAAAGATACGGTGTGAGTGCTTTCCGTTTTGCTAAAACTAAAGAGATACGGTCGAAAAAGTTAGCCCATTGGAACTGGTTTCTGCTTGTTTTAATCTAGTCTTTCCTGCTGGCGTACCCACGTATGAGTGGTTTTGGATTTTGCTAGCTATTTCTGCTCTACGGACACAATCAAATGCTCGGGCCGGGGTTTTCGGGAGAAATAAAAAAAAGTCGGGCTCATGAGTGGAAGCAATATATTTAACGACGCTTGTTATCTTTTTGGGCACTTTTCTTCACGTAACACAAAGACTAAAACGAAGAGAACTTTTAGTAGAAAAAATACACACACAACTTTGGGACTGATATATTTTACCGCCAGATTAAATTTGGCATTACGCATTAAATGTTTAAACACCAGATGATCATTACAGTACATTATAAATTTTGTACGAGGAAGAAACAGCGATTTTTATTTATCTGTTTCCTTTACTGTCACGTCAGGGCGTATATCTTTCTTTTACGGTGAGTTTAATTCCCTTTTGAACCAGGACATATAGACAAATCGTAAACTATAGCTGACAAAACTATCGTTATCTGGCGAACCGAAGGATTAAGACCGAGCGGACCCCTCAAGATAGACTTTCCTTTTTTGCTACATTTTCTCGAACGAAACCCCGAACGAATTTAAACCGAAAGAAAAACTAATTTCTCCCTCCCAAGAAGTTCATCAAACGCTGGTCACGGGAGAGGGGAAAAAAACACACGTACTCTTCACATGACACGTACTACACTTACAAACGGACCGGAAAAGTGTCGGAAACTTCCACCCAACTTTAGTGCGCCACTGCTACGACAGGCGACCGCATTTCGTCATGCACCTGATTTACGATAAGTTTCTCGCTTTTGCCAACCAATTGAATTAGCGAAATGCGGAATGTTCGCTTGTGCAACTTAGGGAAAGTAGAAGAAGAAGCAACATATGCAACATAAGAAAAGAACAACGGAAAGGAAGATTTCGCCTTATCCCAGCTGAGACCATTTACCTGGTACAAGTGCTTACATTTTTTTGTTCTTTTTCTACACCAAGACTGCTATAGTAAGGGCAATTCTATCGACATTCGGAAAAATTCAATCACCAAAGTTTAAGTTTTGTTCCTCCCTGTCTGCAACGTATTACAGAAGCCACAGCTAAGAAGCCAATATTAAGCCCGTTTTGTGTGTCCAGTTGTTCTACCGGCTGTGTGTTGTTGTACGGGCGCTTGTTGAATAATTAATTTCTTTTCATTTATTTGCTTGTGCTGAAAAATGACTCCACTGTAGGAATAATTTATATCACTACATTTCAATTAATCCCGCTGAAGCTGTTTTGCTGTTCCACACACCCCCATGAGGGGTCAATATACATGACCTTTTGACGCAAGCGGAATGTAAACATTAAGTGAACACTATAATTCTTCCACTGACTCCTACTCGGTCAATTAATGGATCTGTTTTAACGCTCTCTCTCTCTCTCTTTCTCTTTCTCTTCCTTCTACTTTATTTCCTTTCTTTCCAACAGCAACTTCGGTGTCCTGACGACGCAAAATGGCTACAAGAGTGGTTCATTTGCAGCAGATTCCAACATCGGTAGCCCTGCAAGACGCAGCGAAGTTTCACCGATTCAAAGCCATGTAAGATTGATTAGTATTATTTTTAATTAATTAAAATTCATTTATAAACAAAAAGCATTTTTAAAACAATTAAAACAATTGGAATAGTTTCACAAATAAAAATCAGCAGCAATTTAAATAAACGCGCTACTGCAGTTCGCCCTTTGATGCTGCATCGTTTACGTTTACGTTTGGAAAATATTGCACAAAAGTTATATTTTTTCACGAAATTTTTCAATAGATTCTTCTCTGTTTTCCTGAAATAAAACATGTCTCTGTACTAAATATTAATATTTTTATTTTAAGTTAATTTATTTATTTTTTCTCTTTTATTGTTATGGTGTATCATACATAAAAGATGCTGAAAATAATCAATTCTACAAAACATGATAAATGTTAAAATGATTTTTTTCTCATTAATTTCGTATCTAGAAATATCTATGAAATATGAAAAACCAGCGTAGTATTGCTTGCGTTGATTATTAAATGCTCAAATACTATTATTTATGATTTATGTGCTATATAGGTCAATAGTTCAACGCCTAACTCCACTCCCAAAATCCCACCTTTTTCGTTTGACAGACCACTAGTCGCCGCGGTTGGCACTCACCGAACCAGGACAATGTTCCGATTTCACCGAAATCTGATCACTATCCCGTACAGCACCGCATCCACCAACGACAAACGCCCGATGGAGGCGCCCAGTACTGGACGACCGGGTACGGCACCGTGAATGGGCAATCGGGTCCATCATCATTTCACCATCAGCAGCAGCAGCAGCAGCAGCAGCAATTCAATCCCGGCGTATCATCGCCCAAAAGCATTTCACGCAACGGTTCATCTTACACACTTGAATCGGGACCGACAAACGTGTACTATTCGAAAAGTGTCGATTCGTACGCGGTGGACAGTTCGCTCCCATACACCATGCCGGAGTTTGACTTTCACGCAGGAAATACCGGCCCATCAAGGGGCCCGGTTTCCACCGGACACAATGGGCATCTGATGACGGTACACACACCTACGGTGACGCGCAGTACCTACTCGACGGCAACCAGTTCCAGCAATGAACTGCTCGAAGAGATGCATCCATTCGAAGGTGCCCGCATTAAGCGTCTACATCCGGCCGCAACACGCATCAGCTCATCCTCGTCCTCGTCCGTCAACTCGACGCACTACAGCGTAAATAACAATCACCACAACAATAACCATCTGGCCAGTGGAACACTTCCCACACACTATGGAAGCTCCAATGGCCATCATCAGCAACCGCTGGCACGAACTCAACCGGTTGCGCCATCTGCCGCCAGTGAGAATAAGTATGGCAAACTATTGCAGCAGCAGCAGCAACAAAATCCACCCACCAAACCGTACGGTCCCTACTATGAACAGCAACAGCAGCAGCAACAACCACACAATGGCAACAACAACAACAACTTACACTATTCCTCCAATAGTCAGACAGCTTCCAACTCCACTCCCGGTGATGGTGGCAGCAGCAGGAACGCATCTCCACTTCCTACCCGTGGTACATCCGCCTGCACATCACCTGTACTACGTCCAGCTGCACCTACCATCAAAAGTAATCGCATTATCAATGGCAATAATAATAACAATAACAATAGTATCCACCTCGACGGTTCGGCTTCCGGCACGGGTAAAACGATCACCAGCGGAAGCTCATTGACGGCCAGCTTTACCAGCAAGTTTCACAAGCTGACGGGTGCACGGTCGAACGCACCGGACGGTGGCAACAGTAAATTGAATCATGTTAATAACAACAATGCCACCACAACAACCAACGGCACTGGGAACTCCACCAACGCTGGACCCTACCATCATCAGCATCATCAGCATCATCAGCATCATCCGCACCATCATCAGCAGTACCAGATCAATAACGTCACGACACATCTGCATCCACCGGCACAACCACTTCCGTCGGGAAAGCAACAACCCCTGTCGTCATCGTCCTCGTCATCGTCACCACCACCACCAGGAACAGGAGGAAGTTCACAACCGGGTGCAGTTGGACCGGCACCATCACCAACCGTACACCATCTGCATCATCCATCAACGCACGGTCACCACCATCATCATCCGCATGGACCGATGGGTCATACGCTTTCATCGCCAGAAAGTGCTTACTCGACCGGATATTCTACCGACGGCACGTCACCGGGTAAGTGTGTCACGGAACAACTTTTTCCTCTACCATTACCATTTTTTTTGTTTTCTATCTTCACAACGCTTTGTTTGCAGTGCGCTTTATCCGACATACGGGACGTGTCGTTCAGAAAGTCATAATTTCGACTGCAAGATGAGCCATTGGCTTTTTATCTAAAAGCCATGATAAATTTATCCGCTTAGTTCGCCGGTAGTAAAAACATACCGCCCGGCGAACGAAACTACAATTCGGAAGAGATAAAAATGTATCTACTTCTAATCAACGTTCTAATAAATAACGGTCCCCGAAATTGTGTCGTAAACTATTTTGCTCTCGATGATGGCTAAGCAGACTTTGCGCTTGTCACACACACACACATTGTCCAAACGGTAGCAAGACTCATCGAACGACTACAAGCATCTTTTCTCCTTGTGGAATCACTGTGTGCTTCCCGGCTTTTTATGATGTGCCATTACTTTTTTTATGATCCCCAGAGTTTGGCTTCAATCAGCATGATATGATCGATACCGCCAACCGAAGTGTAAGGCGTGCGTGGTAACAGGAAGTCGGTGTTCGTGTTCTTAATTTGAATTGGTCGTTGTAAAAGGAAAAGATTATAGTCGTCAAAAACGTGGCTCATTTATTATTACTCTTTGTAGCGTTTTATGCCACTCATTCGCCATATAAACGTTGATTCAACAGTCTGAAGTCATTGAGGCAAATTTCATTACGCGAAACTATTAACAGCTTGTGCTAACAATCGGAATTTTATTGGTCTGCAAGATTTTTTTTTAATTAGTGTTCTTGCTATAATGTTATGATTAAATTCCTAGTACTAAATCTGTGCTTGGTTAAGCACTGTCGCCTATTCTTATGAAAGCATCAACACATTAGACGCTAGACAAAAACATGTAGTATGATCAGTTAATCTTCTTGCATCTAAGGGACAAAGTACATTGATCCTTTGATCATACAACCATTCTAGCGCATATAACAACATAAAAGATACTTACTAACTCATTCGGTGCTACAAGCGCTTCGCTTGTCCTGCTGCTGGAGTCCTCACAAACCGCTCACGGTCGATCGCCATTATCCTGGCATTTCTGGTGGCTACATCAACGCCATTACTCCATCTCAGTTTTGGTCTACCACGTCTTCTCTGGCCATGCGGACGACCTGAAAGGGCTTTACAGGCTGAGTCAAACGGTGTCATTCGAATGACTTGACCAGCCCAAGGGAGTCTGGCAAGTGTAATTAACTGTAGTAGTAGTAGTAGTAGTAGTAGTAGTTCATATTTATTGATACATTTTGCTTGACAATTTTTGTTTTACATTGGTACCGTTCTAAACTTAACTCAATGTTGTGAAATTTAACGCGAAGTCTGAATAGGGAAAAATTGGAAAAAACCCTTTTTGGTTAAATTTTACTTATAACTATCCTATGCCTAAGTTCTTAATACTATGAGTAACCTAACTATGTACAAGAACACCACTGCGGGCACTTTGAGGTATATATTTTTCAAGGAACTCGTTTATTTTTTGGATTTCAGTGATCCTATGAATTTCGTTTGTACTGTGCCATGGCGGAAGGTTTAGAATTCTTTTTAGCATTTTGTTTTGAAAAATTTGTATTTTTTGTTTGTGGACTCTGGCACAATCAGCCCATACTAGCGAGGAGTGGAGTATTGCTGGTCTTATTACTGTACTGTACAGCAGTAGTTTGTTTTTTACATTTAATTTAGAGTTCCTATTTATGAAACTATATAGCATATGAGCAACTTTCGACCCGCTCAAGATTTTTTCTTCTACATGTTTTTTGAATGTTAATCTTTTGTCTAGAAATACACCAAGATATTTAACATCGTCTTTCCAAGCAATTTCCAAATCATCTATCTTAAGCTTGCGATCTGGAAGATTTTTAACACTCGTACACCGGGAGAAAAATATGGCTTCAGATTTATCT
>CM028118.1:16926081-16957115 GCA_016170025.1 Anopheles vaneedeni | reverse complement strand
ATTGGTAGCCTCTCTTTGTGATAATATAATTTTTAATATTCTTTGTGCTAAGATAAATTATAGACAAAAGTGAAAAGTAATAAATAGTAATAGTTTTTGTACACTCTTCTCGGATTCCATACAAAATAAATGTAAAATCTCAATAAAACCTTGATTGTTCTTCATGGACACAATGTCACGCAATATGAAAGCAATGCTTTTGTCAGAGATGATTGTATTTTTTTTTGCTTACTACACTCTTACACCGAGAGCATATTTGTTACTCAAAACTTAATTTGAACACTATATAGAATGAAATCAGACGACTTCCAGTCTTTTTGTGTCAGCTATGAGGAAGTAAAATTTTGGAAAAAATCAAACTGTTTTAACACATGTAGTAAAGTCTTTAAAGTCCAGTCAATTTCTTATTATAAACTGTTATATCCTTAGTAGAGTTTTTCAAACGATGTACGTAAACTCACCTCTCCATAATCAGCACTCTTAAATGACGATCATCTCTTGAGTAACCCATTTCCAGAAAAGAAAATATGGGAAAAAGCTAAAAGTATTTCGCAAACGCAAGCAGTTTTTGCTTTGCTGTTCAGCGTATGTATCACAAATGCTGCCAGTAACTGCTACATGGCTTGATTTCTTGGCATCTTGCTTCAAAAGCCCTTCGGGACATGCTCTGAAGGGTGTATAACATTTAGAACATAATTCAATTAGGGGTTGTTTTCCTTTTTTTGCAGCATGCAAGAGCTTCTTGGTCACACCGTGTTGAAGGTTTCCCAGAGCTCTTAGGAGTCAGCATCCATCCTCGTAAGGTAAGAGATTGTTTGCCAGCAAAATAACGAAATCTAGTTTGTTGCTCTTGCGCCCTTGCCCTCACCAGTTGTGAAGGCAGCTGGTGTGTATGTAGAAACTTGTGCTAGGCTGTGTCGGGATAGCACTTGAAAATGCCAAGAATGTGTATGATTGCAGGCTCAACCGGAACGGTTGCACAAAATGGATGGTAGCGAATTAGGACATCGTGAAGCGTTCCCTCATTCCATTATGTTGTATTCCTCTCCAATATGTACGCCAATTAAAATTTTCCAAAGTATGGATACATTTAGCTCATTCCTAAGAAAGCTAAAGGCAAAATTTAAAAAACCACACAGCTTTTAATAGCACTACCGGAACTGAAATAGATGATCATTAAAGTAGGGTAAGGATTCCATGTTGAAATTAGGTATAATTTCTACTGCTACTTTAAGCTCGCTATGATCCGTCTAGCATCGGAAAGGACACTCTTTGCGCGGTAAAACGGTTCACGCTAGCTACCGATTTACTGCAACGAAACCATTTAGAAATTACTAATGAGAAGCTGCACACCCACGAGACTCCAACACCGTCCATAAACCGGTACTGCCGTATATATGCAGCCCCATCGTTTCAATCTCAAACAGATAAGAAATGTCAAAGAGCTCCAGGGTACACTTTTGTCTCGCGATATCTCATCAGGAAATGGAAGTTTGTGGAGCTATCACAATAAGTCTGCATCGTGTCGTAACGTAGCAGGAAAGACGGGGCCGTTTAGATTCCGGTTTTATCGTTGCATTTACACACTGGAGGGAAGTGTCGCGTAAGTGTTCGCATCACTGGCACTGTCAGGAGAAAGTTGGAGGGAAACTCCAGAGGATTTCGCTACGCTGCACATACGCAACAGAACATACAGACGTGTCCGTGAAGGGGATATCCAAAAGATATTTGCTGACGTAAGCTGGCAAGCAGGATTGTGGTGCGCTGTGTCTTTGTTTTGTTGCTCGAAAAGACACTGTTCCAGACAGTCCATTCACTCCTGCCCGAACGCTCAGGAACGCAGAGAGTGTGAAAATGTTGCTTTCTTCAAAACGGTTGATGAAGCAAGGTTGGGGCTGTTGCCAGTTTTGCTTTTATCAATCGAAGCGTCGAAGCATGTGGGCGGCATCGAGGTTCTTCCCGGTTTCAAGAACGAGAATGTCAAGCATTTTTATTTGACGCAAACGATTGGGGAGGCCCCCCAGGAGCCGTTAAGACAGCAATTCCCGGCGACGAATATTAACCAAGTTCTGGCAGGTCCTGGAATTACGACACCACCAGTTGCCGGTAGTTGAAATTTAGTCTGAAACACTCCAGGCGATAACCAATTCTGAAAAAAGCTGAGTGTTTGCTTGTGGGTGGGTGCATAAACCTGACACTATAGTATAGCGAAATTTCTACGAGTTGAGGTGTTTTGTTCGTATATTTGTAGTTGTGCGTGAGTATATGGTTTTCTGCCAACTCATTCTTTTCGATATTGAGTTGAAACAGTACGATAATCATGTTTTAGCAGCAATACAAAAGGTTCAAGAATGTTTACAAAGAATTATCTGAAGAATTCAATCTTGAACCAATTCTCCCTGACGCTATTGAGACATAGAAACAGCATATGTCTTTGTCTGGATTATGGTTCAATATTATATGATTTTTGTAATGCAGATATTATTCAGAACGATATTTTTATATGATATCATATTGCATCATTAGATATGCATACAATTATTACGATTCCTTGCATATGAATTAGAGTTTTCAAAAAAAGTATGATCCTCCCAGAATCATTATCTTCTTAATTCCTATTTATAAATTAGATTAATCGATAGATTCGTAGCTTCTGTTAGGAATCATTCAATATTACGTATCGCTGATAGTGGATTATGGTCTGCCAGGATTATGGTTTATTACATAGAAGGTAGAGGGAATTCTACTTTGTACTTATTACGCAAAATATACAAACGTAGTACAGTGGAGCGCCGATTATCCGGGTACCTTTTATCCGTCTGTACCATTATCCGTGCAGCTCAGAAATGACAGTTCCGAAGGAGAATTGACATATGAAATGCAAAACCGATGACGGCAAGAAATAAAAGCTTCACAAGGGAATGATACATTTTGTTCAAATTAGAAAAAGAGAACAGATTTACTTTGCAAAATGTAAATAAAAAAATTAATATCTAGTTTTATAAAAAAAAGTCTACCCAATACACACTAAACACTAATATTTTCAATAAAAAGAGTTGTGCCTATTATCCGTGATATTCGCTTATTCGGCAAGGGCTGAGTCCCGATGAGCACAGATAACCGGCGCTCCACTGTACATCTAAAATTGTAGATGTATAATGCATGAAATGAAACACGATAACTTTCCTGTTGCGCACAGTTTATCAGATATTTAGTAAGAATTATTATGGAAATAGGCAAACAACTGTTGCTCTATGGGTTTTAAAAATAATTAATACCACATAAGAACCGGTTTGCATCGTACTTAGAGAAAGATAATAACCATCAAACTAGTTCTTGTCTATCGACAATAGAGATACCAGTAGATTATAGCATATAATAAGGGTGAAGCTCAAATGTAGAAAAGCCTCAACGTTACATCAGAGTGTTTTCAGAGTCTTTTTGCAAATCCGTCATCAAGAACATAGTCTAGGGGTTCAATCTTTTAATTATATTAAGGAATTAAGAAGAGATTTGTTGTTTTAAGTTTGACGGTTTATCGCAGATCACAATCCTTCACAAGAAACTCTAAAAAAAGGTTGAAATAACAGTTTTAGGAGGAACTACTGCAACAATTTTGACGCTCATACGAAGGATCAACTAATAGCTTAGCTTTAAGTCAAGAGAACACACTGGATCAAATTTTAAACAGTCTTTGTTCTTACGGTTTTGCTGAGAATGTTGCCTAATAGGACATCAAAATAACCATTTTCTAAGAGAGGATTGGTGTAAGTAACTATCAAGGAACAATATGGAGTGCAGAGGGTTCTGAATCTGATGAGACGAGAAACATGATAAATGATAAAAGAATTCTCTTATTTTAGTTTCATGTTATTGATTTATAATGTTGAATTCTTTTATTCATTGCTATTGCATTATTGCATGTGTTTTTATCTTTATTTAAGCGTATTTTTTACTAATCCACTGATGTATTAAACGCTTAGCCATCATGTTTACACATCAAGTAAAACTAACTACAAAATTGTAATATCAATATACTTAGTATTGTGTGCTCTTCGTACAAGTAATAGCAATAGCGTAATCAAATTTTCCTAATTTGAATTTTGATTTAAACAGATTATATGTTTGCTTGATTAAACCGGACATATAACTGCAGTGGTAATAAAACACTTGAGATAAAAATTATAATAAAGAAACAAAGTACCAAATTAAATGTATAAATGAAGCCTTGCTGGTAACAAGTTCCACGGCGCAGAGCTTTTAAAAAAATTCACCTTCATTGCACGAGGCATGAAAAGCAGCATGTGGAAAGAGTTTCAACTACAAACGGTACGTACATATTGTGCTGGCCCGATTCTCAGTACCGGTGTTTGAAATGGCACACAATTTGGTTGGCAAATTGGACGCTCGCCACTTTTCAATAACCGCACCATGGTGCGTGTTGCTTGAACGCCGCTCTGGCAAACTCTAGGCAAAATTAGAAATTTCGTGCTGGTGAAATGTCGTCCAGTGTACAAGCAGATCCGTTACATTGCGGCGTTTCTTTACGTGATGCCACTGAGTGTTACGAAACAGGTGTTAGGTAGGCGTCGGAAGGGATAAAAATGAAATGATATTTTGCTTTGCACTAGTGCGCCCAGCTGGGGAATCGGGGTTGAAAATACTTTATCCAATAAAAGCGAAAAATGCTTTCCCATGCTTTCTGGTCAATTCAAAACCCCCGCTTTACGTGGAACACCTTAAAACTGGAATCGAATGGATTGAGAAAATATTGATTTTTTGCCGAAAACCCCAAAAAACACTGGTCCAAAACAGCGCTTAGCTTTCTTTCTGGGGCTTTGTGATGTTCCTTGCGCGAGCCGGTTTTATGTTTTTTGTGGGGTAACAGTTACCTTCGCGAATTTGCTAAGAATTGAAAATCAAGCATTTCTTGATAGTTTTGTGAGGTTTACCTTCCGCAAGCGGTCCACAATCGCCGGAGAGAATTATATTCCCTGTCGAGTTTCGCTTTCGGGGGTGAAAAATTTATAGTTGGCAGAATTTTACCGCGCGCTATTTGAAACTGAAACCAAACTAAAAGGTAAGCTACCAAAAAGCAAAGCAGTAAAAAGGAGCCAAAAAAAATAGACTGAAAAATGCCACAAACAATTTCTTTTAAGCTTACAGCAAGACATTACGATCGGGTTTCTTTCGCGCGTTGGAAAAAGCATAGTGCTTACAATTGAAGATTTATTTAATTATATCACGTTCGACGAATGTTCTTATTTGCTGAGCTTGTGTTTTTTGTTGTTTTGTGTATGGGTGTTTGTATATGGGTATGAGTTTCTATCCGAATAAGCAATTCTTTTCAAACGTCCCGTTTTTGCTTTAGCCTTGTGCTACTTTTACTTGAAACCGAAGGAAAAAAGTTGTTTGGATCGCTGTTTTCAAGAGTTGAAGAGCATTTAGGTCGAACATTATTTTTGTCTTTCTTTCACCTGAAGCATTGATACCAATAACTCTTTTATTTCGAGCTGCTTGGCAAACGGGGAGATGTGGAAGAAAAAAAATAGGATTTTTTATATGGAAAGAAATTGATCTTTAGTTTAACTACTTTGAGTAAACCAGTAAACATTTTAACGAAAAAGAGATTATCAACTTGTGAGCAATAGAGTTCTGGTGTGTGAACAAATTGTATTTGTTTGTGATTTTAGTGTATCAAATAATATTTTGTATCACAGGGATTTTTATGTTAGTGCTTGATTAATCATAGCATTACATTACATGTTCGGTAGATTTGAAAACGAGTTTATTTAGAAGGTTTGAATTGATTTTGTTGGGACCGCCTCCAATAAAACCGCAGCGAAGGAAACCCAAAAAGGAAATGAGGGATTGATTTACGAAAAAGCCATGAAATAAAACTGTCACGTGCAATTTTTTACTTCAATTTCAGTTTGGTGAACATCTTGAATTTGTATAAGTGAGAGGAAACGAAGTGAAAATATGCTTACCATTGATTGACCACCTCCAAGTTGATGAGCAGAACGTGACATTGCGCAGTTTGGACATTTATTTACTTTCCATCCGGCAAAGCAAATCCATTTGCAACGCGCGTAACGCCGTTGAATAGGAATATAAATTGTACATTTGTATTAGATAATTTGCACCATCCATAATCGAAGAAATTCACTGTTTTTTGTTAAATAATTGCATTATGATTGTGACATAATTTTATTTTACACTTCACTTTGAGTACCTCTATAAGTACTAGGCGGCTCCATTGTTGATGCAATAACGTTAACGTTGTTGGTTATTGGTTATTATGGTTAATGCAACCAGAATTAATTTTTTTTAAATATTTTTGGATATATTTATTAAAATTTTATAATAAACTGCTGTAAAAAGCATTTTAAATAATTCAAATTGTGAATTGAATCACTAAATTTTTGGGTTTTAATCAACTTTTCGTTTCAACTACAAATTCAACAACAATACTTAAATTGGTGAGTCATGTGAGGTGAGGTGAGTGAATTTATTGTAGATTAATGTTCGTAAAAAAATATTTCAAAATAACTATTAAAATTGGGTTCTTGCTTTGATTTGATATATTGTGTGTACTTATATGATAAATACTCAATATAGCTCAGCTTCTCAATATAAACAAATTTGTGGTTGATTTGTTAGTTATGTGACAAACCTTCCTTGAGTGAATTAATATTTACGATACCCACACAGAATCAATCTTGTGAATTTTTGTGTCTAAATGTGCATGTTACAATGTTCGAAATCTGTCAACCGGATGCAAAAAACGAACTAAGCTCCGTAAAACACTGGGCGCCTCCATGTTACTTTGCAAAAGTTCTACATCGCTTTTGTTCACTAATTCGTTGGCATATTAAAAAAAGTCCTGCAGCTTTCGTGAGGACTTTTGTGTGCTTCGCAATACACCGTATAGCTATTGTATTATTTTGACGAAATGATTGCGTCTTACTTCGATTTCGTACGTGATCGGATTGCTGATGTCAGGTTGGTGTCGTTGCGGCGAAAAGGACCGTTGTGCTACGCGCATACAATCGATTGCCACGGTGAAAGTGAAACGACGCGAAGGTGAATCAAAATGTCGTTAAGGTTGCGGTTCCGACATCGTCCAACGGTTCCGCTACAACGGTAGAACCAATCATTCTCATCGGCCTACGGTGGTTTTCTGTTTTAATGCTTGGCGTCACCGTGGCGGGGAAAGATCAGAAAGTTTTCCATTCTTCCGACCGGGATGCAGAGCATGTAGCTTTGTTTTGTGACCCGCAAAGGTACGCATCCGCATCCAGTCGAATCCACAGTTGGAAGGTGTCAAAATCCGTGCCAGCAGCCTCTCGAGAGGTTTGAAATCTTTTGATTTGATTTCACCGCCCAACACGTTATCGGTATGTTTTTGCATCACGTTGTGTGATTTTTTATTGTTAGATAGTGATGGCGGTGTGCTATTGTGTACCGTTCCGTACGCATCTCACGTCTGGCAGAAAACGTTTCATGCAGCCAAGAAAAAAAAACTTACAACAGGGGCAAAATATTTGGAAGGAAACCGTTGGCTTTACTGCATACAGTTGTGAGAGAATGAGTTCAGCCATGAAACGATTATTTTGTGCGATTTTTCATCTTTTGACGCATAGCCACCCAATATCTTGTAATCAACGAGCAATTTCGATCGCTAGACGAGAAATTTCGTTTAAATGAAAGTTGTAAAAGCAGTTCGTTCCAAAATCTTTCGCTCATATAGGAATACTGGTAACTGCGGTTGTTCTTCAATATACGGCATCTATAAAATACATCCCGCCACTATGTCGCAGGAAGTGACTGAATAGTTTTTTCTTAATGTTTTATTATAATGTTTTATTTAGTGCTTTATCATCACAATAGTGAAGATATTTCACTTCTTGGTGTTACGCTCAACAATTCTTTATCTTTTTCTTCTCCATTTGCTTTAACATATTGTAATCTGAATCAGCTAACCTGTCGGAGCTTCGAAGCATAAGGTTATTATTTTTAATATATTGTTTCTTATTGCTTTTAAAATAAAACCAATCAATATTATTTGTTAATAGAGTTTAACAGCATGGTCTATAACAGGTTTTAAGTTTGATGTAATAAAACAAAATTTTTTGTGCTCGTTTAGAACGGCCTGGCCGTATCAAGATTTGTTTTACCACGTAGCAAGATAGTCATTCCTTGTTAAGGGGGGACGATCCGGATGGGATTTGAAACCCGGTCCTGCCGTGTGGACCGGCGCCGTTGGTCAGATACACTTCGGGTCGCCCCATAGTAAAACAAAACTTACTTTATATATTTTTTCCATTTCCAAACATATTAAATTTATTAAAAATTATTTGGTATGATTTCATTCGAGTTAACTTTAATTCTTACAGTTTTCTCAGATGTGTTAACTGAATCTAAAATGTTTCCGGGAATTAATCATTGACTTCCGCGCCATTGCTAAGAGCTAAACAGTACACATTTGCCCATGTTGACACTCAGTTGATAAGCGTTTGTCATCGATATGGTTGTATGGTGAAATGCTTCACAGTCGCTCCGGAACTCCTAACCTAGCTATTTCGTGATCAATAATGCTCGGCAAGACTCGGGGAGACAAACGGACTCGAGCTGTTTCATCGCAACAGTTTCCCATGCGGTTATAACTTCCTACCAGCTAAATTGAACCAGAAAACGACGTCTGTTTTTCCGCAGGGAGAACCAGAATCAAGTGGTGCCCTAATCAATTTCCGTTAAATCATCGCTACGGCAAAGGTGAAGTTTAGCGTGCAATGAACGGAGACGGAATGTGTTTCTCATACAGGATGGAATTTTCGTGTTTGTGCGGTGTTCAATTTTCGGAAATTGTTTGAGCTTCACTGTTAGCAAGGTTTTAGCAAGGAACCTTCGGCTGGAAAAGTTGGTCGGATGCGTAATGAGTTGAATGAGACCAGAATGAAAAGTTCACGCAATCGTCAAGGATGATGGTTCTTCCTGCTTAGTTACTAACTTTTTTTAGAATACGGTTTGCTTGGAATAATGTTTATTATATTTTTTTTATCAATGCTGAAAATAATATATGAAGGATATTGTTTTATAATTAATAATATAACAATCATGTTTTTGAGTGAATAATAAGTAAAAACTTATCTAATCTCCACATTTAATAACACATTGATTCATTGCAATATCTTGTGATGAACGTTATTTCACATTGGTTATTGGTTTTTCTAGAGACTTTTCAATCATATTAATCGAAACGAAGTTAATATTTCTTTCGCTATGTTTGGCTTTTCTCCCCAGACGAACATTCTTTGCTGTGCGTACCTAAGCGTAACTGAAACCCATGAAAAATTGATTATATCTTTATATGCTGCAGGAAATTAATTTACAATTCCACCAGAAGGTGGTGGTGTTTTCTGTCACATCCTTACATTCTCGCAACGGAAATGAAATGTTTTTGAAAGCGTGGTTCAAAACACACATTATCCATTAACTTTCATTCCTAAAGTCAGTGTCAATTTAACAATTTGCAACTGATCGTTATCGGTGGAGCATGTTGTTAGGAGTGAATGAGTGAAAGAGGAAATGAAAAAAAAAACATTCCAAAACAGAAATCAGTTAATGTGTAGGTACACTGAAAGTATAACGAATTATTGGATTTAGAACAATATTCAAAACTTAGTATTATCTTTATTTAAGTAAAGAAAAATGGAGAAGAAAAGAAAAAATAATTAATGTTAGAAGCATGGTTAATAGCACGCATATTTGTATTCTTTTAAAAAAAAATTTATCTAACATTAATGTAAAAATACGCCTTAAAGTATGCATTTTAATTTAATTTTATTTCTTTTTTTCCAAAAGAAGTTTCTGTTGACTTATCCACCAAAAATAATTTAAAAAAACAGCTTTTATGTACAAATTATATTATACAACTAATTCCTTCATAAAGCGAATGTTAACTTTCATTACAACACCAATAATTCATCTACAAAGCCTACCGATGTGCTTGTTTTCTTCAAATAAACTGAAAGATGTTGGTATCGATTTTCTCAATATTTATCGACTACCGGTTTATCCTCCAAACCGGATGTGATAATGAAATTTTCCTCTTTCAACCAGATTTTCCATATAGAAGCAAAGAAAACAGAAAAGCTTTCCCCTTCTTACCGCACAGTTCAGCTAGTGAACGGCACTGTGGGAAGAAAAAGAGTGTTTTGTCTCGTTTCACACCTTACAAATGCTCCACCATGCTCATTATCTCTCATCTGGGATCCCGGTTACGAGCGAATGGGGTCCTTTTTCCGACGTGTTGGTTTTTTCGTTCACTGATTATATGTGCCGATTTTGCCTCCTTTGGCAAAGCTCTGAACATCCGGTTTCCGGCACGGGGTTCGATAAGAGGAAATTCATTAACGGCTACTTTACGGTTCGGTTGTACTTCGGACGTACGATAAGTGGTCACGTTCACGTTTGCTGTGGGTCTTGATTAGGTGCAGTCAATCGGTGGCTGCAATTGAAACACTATCGGAGCAAGAAATACACTCGATTGTTATGCGAGAGGATCCGACCCTTAAAGATAACGTTGCAAACGGTGCGAAAATTTAAATCGAACATTTGTCCCTAGAAGGTGGAGTTAGAAGATAGTTTCAAGTGAAAATAGCAAACAAATGGTTTAATTTAATTTACAAAACGTCTACGACGCATGAAACGTTTGTAAAATGTTTTGTTTTATCCTATCGTTTATATGCACAAGTTTCGCATTGTCTACATTTTTTCTAAAAGCCTTCGCTCGAGCTGAACAGCGCATATATTGTTTTTCAGAATGAATCATATAATATATTGTTAATAAAGAAACTTTTTTGTCGTTTCTTTTGGAACCGTAAACGGGAACTGTCAGAATATTGTTCAAGATTTAGAATAGCCAAACGGTTCAGCAACGAATAGTAACCTCCATTAAATTATCCTTTACGACATTATTTGCTGTGCAGCTCAAACTTTTCCCACAGCCGCTGTTTGTGCCCGCTTAAACTAAACGAACCTTGTGCGACACAGAATGCGCTAATTATACGCCCCGTTTCCAATTCCAATTTTCATTCCAACCAAACTGGGCTTCCAACCGGGTTCGTAATGAATTTCCCATGCTCCTTTTTAGCGTGGCAAGGTGAAACATTGACTTTAGCACTGCTATTGTTATTGTTCAAACATGCGATTTAAGGGGCTACTAAGCTGAGAAATTCAAACAATATAATGTCCTGGCTGATGGTGCTTCCCCGTGACCCATTCCCATCACCCACATTAATACACGGGTAGGGGGCACGCAGGAATGTAAACGATTCATTCGCTACGTGAGGAAGTCCGTGTGTGCGTTTGCTTTGCGAGGTGGAACGCCATCGTCACAAGGGTCGTTAAGAAATGGCAAGCAAGGACTTCTTGAGTCAATTTTATTTTGACGATGGCAAACAGTCGTGTGAAGACGTAATAAAGTGAAACCTTGCGTAAAACGAAAGCGTCCATCATCGTTCCCTTTGGGCTGCTTCCTGGTTGCTCAGAGTAAGGGCGTCAAGAGATACGTACGGCAAGCATCCGTCGAAGGATTTGTTTAACAAAAAAAAACAGTCTAATGGTTGGCAAATCATCCGCATAGTCTTGCTGTAAGCGTTACAGTTTTGTTTTGGTTTCATTTTTAAAGGTGAGTAAAATGGATCCTTAAATAAAAATTCTTTATCATTCAGTTTTTTCTTTCTTAAAGAACCTCGATACAAATTTATCCAAACTGCGCATATTTTCTCACATTGTTTTCAACACACTTCAATTGATGGCAGCTAAGCGCTTGGTCCTTCATGGTGTGATTACATTTTATCGGTAATCGTCATCTATCTGAAAGTTGAACCCACGAAGCAACAACCGTCAGAAATAATTTACTGCTTGAGTTTTGGTACAAATAATCATGTTACACCCTTCGACCACGCGCACACAGACACACTAGCAGGTGATGAAGTTTTCCAATGATGCTGTTTGAATGCGAAAGCATAGAGCATGGAAACAACGCAAACTGCAACCATCGTGATGGCGCTGTGGGAATGAATGAAATTTTTAATGAAAATGGGAAGACAAAGTTTTAATTGCTTTTTTCCCATTGTGTCGCGCTAAGTACGGTGTGGGCAAGAGGACAGCTGGAAGGTACCTTACAGGACAGGAACTCGGTCGGAACGGTTTCGAGTTCAACCTCTTACGCACGGCGCTACTAACCTCACCGATGTTTCTAATGTGAATGTGTGAACAATTACTAAAGTTACTCTCCTGCAAGCAGAAATACAGCAGGCCCCGTTTGAGCAGTATCATTTAAGAACATTAGCTTGTATACGTACTTTTCCCTATGCAGATTAATGACCTTTCGTGCCATGATGGTGGAACGGTTTGGCATTGCAGTTCGTTAAATGCTGTCCCCTTCTTGCGCTGTTAGGTTTAAAAGTTTGACAATGATTATGTACCCGTAGATGGTGTGTAATGAGGGAAGCCGAATAACGAATGCTTGTCAGGTGTGGCAGTATTTAGAATTTTATTTATTTCTTTAAAGATTTTGTTCAATTTGCTTGAATTTTTTAAATAGATGTTTAGTTTGACGGTACGACGAAATTAACTGCCAGAAATAGTTAGTTTTTTTCACTATGAAGCATTATTAATTGTTTTGATCGCTTAAAAATTACAATATATTGCACATTGTTATACTTGTAAAAAATTGTATAAAATTAAGCCTTTTTTAACAACATAACAATCGCATGTTTTGCATTTTATAAGTTGATATGCTATTGATCTGAGTTTTGAGCTAGGTCAGAGACACACCGCTATTTTCGCATTAAGAAATCATCTCCGCTCGCTTGAATCTCTATCAGTGTCATCGGCCACATACCAGTCGTTCATTGTGATGAACATCCCAGACAGAGCTGCAAAGTTTCTTATTTATCGTTTGAAATAGGATGCTATCATATGCCTGACAAATACCAGACTGTCCAATTTTTCAGAGGGGAAGAATATGATCGGCTGATATATCGAATTACAATCCACCACTACTATTGTCCAATTAGTCACATGCTTTAAAAATGTGAAGCGAAGCTTTAATGAACAAGTATAATGGAAATGGAATAGAGGGTCTGCAAAATAATTTTGGCACTTTGGGGACTTTTTTATTTCGAACCTTCCGCTTAGCAATGGAATATAATTTCATTTATAGTGCTGTACAGTCGGCACAGTATTTTTTAGTATATTTTGGGCTGTGTTCAGCCCTATCTCGTCTATGGTATCACGAATGCTGGTTTTTAAAAGCTTCGATAGTCTCTGGTTTGTTGGCGTAACATTCATCTTCGATGGCTACCCTCGAAAAATATTCCAATGGTGTCAAATTGCAGCGCGTTGGTAGCCAAACGACATCAGAATTTCGACTGATAATTTGATCTTCAGAAACATTGCAGAAAAGATCGATTATAGCATGGGCTTTTTGGCACGGAGCGCCATCCTGTTGAAACAACATCTCACGAAGGTTCTAATCTTCAATTGTTGCGAACAAAAATGCACTTACCATGGCCATATATCGCTCACCTTTGATTTTAACCGTCTCACCATCTCCATATTTAAAGAAAAATGGTCCCTTTGAATTCCTTTTGATGAAAATCCACACCAAAGTCACTCGTAATGGATTCCTACAGATTCTTGGTGCCCCAAATACAATAATTTTGGTTGTTGAGATAGTCATCAAGAAGAAAAACGCTTAGGAGATACGACTGCACACAGCCCAAAATGTACTCAAAAATTGGACCGACCGTATTCGGTACTGTATGGCTAGCCATAGCAGCCATACTGATGAAATCATATTCCATTGCTAACCGACAGGATTAAGCTTTCAAATAAAAAAAACATTTTGAAAAAGTATCTTGTAGTTTCCTTTTACCTTTATAGTGGTAAAATAAATATTACTTGTCTTTACTAGTTTATCGTATATGTCTTTTTTTCATTTTCTATAAAGTAAACTATTTCTCAAACTATTTTAATAAATTAACACAGAGGTTAAAAGACAATCCACGATCACTAAAGCTATTCATTTTGCATACTTATAGGCGTTTTGCAACCACAAATGTTTACATTTTTAAATAAATGAAGGACAATGTGCAAACTGTTAACATACTACGAAATGTTTACTTTCCTTTTTAATTCGACACATTTCGAGTATACTGACAACCAGATCAATTTCGTTGTGTAACACTACCACCTGATGTGAAATAAGCCTTCGTTTGCATGCGATGGAAGTGGCGCCGCAAGCGTAAAGCAAGTCACATTTTTTTAAAACTTTTCTATATTTCCAGCTGACAAAATGGTAGCAAACAGCTGAATGCAACTAACAAATCCACAGCACACAGTCAAACGAAGCGTACACTCGTACGTAAGACGCATCATCTTGTGTTTGCACGCCCAGTCAAACGGAGAAAACTTTGCCGACTTGTACCGTTTGATGGACGGCTTACCGCTGACAGGTTGTCAACGTAAATACGTGTAATGTATAACTCGCTCGCACCTCCATGTTCGTCACCATGTTGCATTGGACTGTTGAGCTGCGTTTCTAAAGCATGTGTACACACACACATAACCATATGGCTGCTTCTGCACCTGGTAGACCTGCTTCGGCAAAGGTGTGTACATCGCTATTTCTGACTGAATGTAATTCTTCTTCAGTTGTATTCGGTTTGTTACATCGTGTCGTATGTTCTATGGTCACTAGCAGTTCTTTTGCCTGGTAGAAAAGGAACATACAAACACACACGCACCAACAACTAGAAAATGCAAAACTAAAAGCAAGTTGTGGTACTAGATGGAACAAAAAAAAGTGGAAAAAAATTAGGGTGGCCCCATTAATCCACCCAAATGGAAGTCGTTAGGGACGCTGTAGCGCTGGTTGTTTGTTTTTCGGGATGTTTCCGCATCAGCACACGGATAATGAAAATGGATGCGAAATGGGCACTGGAATGTATTGCACTGCGAACCCAAGCTTTCGTGACTCGTTTTGGAGAAGGCTTTACAGTTTTGCATATATCCCCGGAAGAACCATAAGTGATCCATTGTGGCTGAACGTACCTGGGCAAGGGACCTTTTTAACGACAACAACAAAAAAAAAAGAAACATGACCGGCCGGTAATGTGGAGAAACAAAATGCTCTTCGCTAATTCCTTGTTGGTTTTGCGGTTACGCAAGGTTACACACGTACCGTATGTAACCTCAAAAGGAGGAACACACCGTCGGGCTAAATCATCGACACCGGATGACGGATGGTAAATGGGATTTGCAGGGTGAAATACCTTCACGCTAATCTTCTCTCTTTACCATAATGCGTAACTGGTGGTGGATACCGCAGAGATATCACGTTCTTTAGGGTCTTTCCACTCCTGCTAATATGTGTTAGGTTAGGTCCAACGCGCGAAACGTGAGATTAGCTTAGCTGCTCGCTTTTTAATGGTCACGTTTTATGGCGTATTTCATTAGCATCTAAGGACCATCCGTAGGTTCCTTGGGAAGTAAGCAACGATTTGACCGTGTTCAGTTCCAATGACTTTTAAAATCTCTACAAAGTCCACCAACTAGGTGTGCATAATGCGATGCTGCTTCTTGCGATCTAGGCACGTAGTAATTGAATCCACCATGATCCTTCATTTCCTTCGCTTGGGCAAAGGCTTGTGTGTGTTTTGTCCATATATCTCTATCCCCAATCCCAATCTTTTCCCATGGTACCCAGAGAACGCAGTCTGACGCTTGTAGTCATCCACATACCTTAAAAAGTAAGGGGTTTTGTGTGTTATAGCGTGGGAGCCGAAAAAGTATTGACTATGGTACCTTTTCGGAAGCGAATGTGTCAGCGGTCGCGTGATGAAGATTCGACACAATCATGCGTGAATGTGTGGGCAAATGTGTTCGATGCTGCTGGAGATGGCGATGGTTGGAAAGGATTCTTTTTTCAATTTTCCAACTCATTGAACCATTTCGTGAACCAGAGTAGCCCGGTGTGAATGTTGTGTACGGCCTCGGGTTATTCAATCCTACCAAGCGTGTCCGAATTCCGTGTGCGTGAGATGAAACATAGCAAAAAAAATAAGACACGGTTACATTTTCCCAAAGCTACACGTTCCCTTTACGCGACCCACTGTCCACATGCCCTGGGGCACGTGCGTGTATGGGTATGTGCAGATCCTGGAAGATGTACGAGCTGTGTGCTTATGGGAACTGAAACTGGTTGGATGATGTGATAAATTTTCACTCCTTGCTACACGCATGCCTCGATGTTGTTTTTCGATATTCGGGGTCAAAGCATGACAATGGGTGGCTTGGCACGGTGGATTCTCGTCCGGTCTCATCGGGGAGTTACTCAGCGAACCGCGTACATAAGAGCCTGTGTCACACCTTTCCGGTACGGTTGATTGGATTTTCCACAGTTGGTACTGTTCCCGGCGGGTCTTCCACCTTTACCAATTCCAAGTTTCGATTGTACTGCGCTTTTGCTTTTCTCGATGGATGCTGCGTTCTTGGGATGATCGTGTAGCGTGGTTTTGTCCTCTGTAATGAGATTCCACGGTAATTGTCCTTCTGCGAGTAGTGCAAACAGGAATGGTTGTGGTTAATATTCGGCATGGAAGCACTTTGAAGCGTTTGTGAGCAGCTGTGCCGGTATGGGTGTATAACACGATGCAATCAATTGCGTTTTCGTGTAGTTGAATTTCATAATGGTACGCTGTCCTTAATAAGAATGTACAATATATTCTCAATAATTAAAAATCCAATGTTCACTTAATTTCACCCAAACGGAATTTAGTATCCAGATAAGACGTTCAAAGAATTATAAGTAATGTTCTACCGAATACGAAAGTATACGAATACGAAAATTTTGAAGCTGAATTAGTTCATACAATTGAGCGGTCGTAAATTCAAGTTTTAGTTTAAATCGTCAAGCCAAAAATGGTAATTCATGCCGTCATGCAGTCGTAATACTCCCAAAGACTGCAAAGTAATGTACTTTCATGTACGAATTATACTTTGGGTTTTAAACATTTCTAATAGGAAATTGATTGGTCTTTCGTTATGTACCATCTTGCTCAAAGGAGTTATATTGATTGAGAATAAAATCAAGTCTTACCAAATAATTTTAAAATCAACCCAACAAATAATGTTTGCTGGTTTGCTAGGCACTATTTTTTTTTGCTTTCTACACTCAATTAATTATAAAACGCTCAAGATTTTATCTTTATTTGCTATTACCATAGTGGGGAAGAATAGAATGGAAAAAATTACGTAAATAGAGCAACTTATTGGGAGCATCGTATGTCCCAGCTATAGTTGCGTTGTTTTCTTAACGCATCTAGCCGATCGCCCCACAGCCCTAACGAATTGTGATTCTTTGCATAAGAAACTTCAAACTTCCGGATAAAGTTGCTCGTTTAAGGTGCACGCACACCAAAGTACCACGGCAAAGTTCTCCATGACACACGTTGCGGTGATTGGGATAAAGGAAAAGATAGAGCATGCAAGGCTTAAAAAGTTCTTCACGTTCGCCAGCGTACGGCTCAAGATAGTTGATCCTGATGAAAGGTATATTGCGCACGGAGCCGAGGCACGGAAGCCAAAGATTGCAGGCCTGGTGTACATTGCTGCAAGTAGTGATAAACCCACTGATCACACGATTTGCATGTCTCGGTATTCGTCGGTGGACGGTTTTGTGTGAAACTTTCGGTCTAGCAAGGTTTCACTAATTCTTGCTTTGGGCTGTTGCATGCGAAGATAATATTTTGCTTCACGAAAGTGCGGATAAACATATTCATCCAAACCGATGGACTTCGTTGGCTTTGCGTTTGCGGAAGCAAACTTATTCCATCTCATGAAAATTAATTTGCAAATTAACACCTTCATTAAAGGAAACAACGATACGGAAGGTTGGCCAACCAGCTGCGCACTGCTGATGTTACCCAAGTACAGGAGTTTCGTGTTTTTCTTTGGAGGGTGTTCAAATAGCCCGGCAGTTGCAAAACATTGTAAATAGGATAGGAATTTTGTGCTGAAAGTAGCAAAGGAAAGCAAAGAAACGCGTACTTCAAGTAGACCTGGAAATAGGGAAAAATATTCCGTCCAATAAAGTTCGACACTTCCATGTTTCACGTTGGCCAGCCGGTGCCATGTTNAAAGTTCTCCATGACACACGTTGCGGTGATTGGGATAAAGGAAAAGATAGAGTATGCAAGGCTTAAAAAGTTCTTCACGTTCGCCAGCGTACGGCTCAAGATAGTTGATCCTGATGAAAGGTATATTGCGCACGGAGCCGAGGCACGGAAGCCAAAGATTGCAGGCCTGGTATACATTGCTGCAAGTAGTGATAAACCCACTGATCACACGATTTGCATGTCTCGGTATTCGTCGGTGGACGGTTTTGTGTGAAACTTTCGGTCCAGCAAGGTTTCACTAATTCTTGCTTTGGGCTGTTGCATGCGAAGATAATATTTTGCTTCACGAAAGTGCGGATAAACATATTCATCCAAACCGATGGACTTCGTTGGCTTTGCGTTTGCGGAAGCAAACTTATTCCATCTCATGAAAATTAATTTGCAAATTAACACCTTCATTAAAGGAAACAACGATACGGAAGGTTGGCCAACCAGCTGCGCACTGCTGATGCTACCCAAGTGCAGGAGTTTCGTGTTTTTCTTTGGAGGGTGTTCAAATAGCCCGGCAGTTTCAAAACATTGTAAATAGGATAGGAATTTTGTGCTGAAAGTAGCAAAGGAAAGCAAAGAAACGCGTACTTCAAGTAGACCTGGAAATAGGGAAAAATATTCCGTCCAATAAAGTTCGACACTTCCATGTTTCACGTTGGCCAGCCGGTGCCATGTTTGTGATGTTAGGTGAAGGTTTTTTTTTTCTAAGGGTGTTGTTTTGTTTCACATTTTTACGTTAATTCAGGAGCCTCCAAACACAAGGTGTGAATTTTATCGATCTTTATACTTGAAACATTCGCCTGGGTATAACACACTGCCAGCTGTGACAGGGTTTGCGCGATGAATTTAGGCCTTCTAGGGTTATCGATCGTTTATTAAAATAGAGGAAATTGTTTGGCTAACAGTTTTTAAGACACACCGCGACCAACCAGTATTAGATCGATTTAACTACTCGGTGAAAAAACCCAAATTGGGGCTGGTGGTCTGCGTGCCTGCGCCCATAAAGTAGAGCGTTGTTTATGGCGGTTAGTAAAACATTCCTAATTGATTCTGATGGCGATGATGACGATGTGAGTGGTAGTTGTGTCGCTTTTTGTACGAATTATTGCATGCTCGAACCGTTGCTGACGTGCCGGATGTTCTGTTCTTCATACTACTGGCACTAAAACTGTTATCAAATATCTAAATTTATAGGTGAATGTTTTACAGTTGCCGTAGGTTGAGAAATCAGATCAGGTAGGATTGCAACATGGTCGAATTCAATCTAAAATCAATGATATGCAGTGGTTTATAAGTTTTTTTCTTATTTGAATTGTTAAGTTTAAATTATTTAAATACTATTCCAATTGTTAGGTTTAGTTTCAACTTTTTTTGCAAAAGCGGTTCAATATTTATGAGCAAAACATAAACTTTTATGTAGCCATAAAGCAAAAAACAAAACCAAACAAAATTACACAATAATTACATACAAATTATATTATCAATTCGAAATGAACAATAATATGAATATTATATTACATTGTTGTTTAACGCATGCGAAGCTATAACACAACGAGGCCTAAAAAAATATAATAAGAAAATGGAATAGCTTCTTAAGGAAAATTTAGAACAATTGCAAGGAGTTAAAAAAATAAATTTTGAGGATTTTGTATTCCCTCAAACAAGTCAACATAAAACCCACATTTTGATGTATTGTGTATTATGTATTTGAAATGTTCCTATCTTTTTTTATTTTCTCCTTATAAATTCAGTAAATTTCGCAATAAGTCAAAGAAATGGAATTAAATTATTTGTTTACCATTAAAAAAAGTATCGTTTATTCGTCTTGAATCTACGAAACGGTGAAATTTCATTAAGTTCTTTCTTAAATCCAAACCGAAGGGACTCTTATCTTGGAAAACATTTCAACATTTAGAAATTGATACACTTTTATGGATTCCCATGTCCAAACAACATTTGTTGATTCATGTTTTGTAATCGAAGACGAGCTGTCAATGAAGAATATCAAAGCAATTCCGTTTTAGGGAATATTGGTACATATACATATTACATCATACAGCTTAGATAATTTTATCCCAAGAAGATTTTTCATCTTAAAGAAACGTGAAATGTATAGAAAATTAAGGGACTGTGAAAATGTCCATCTCAGAAAAACTTTCGCAAGTTTAAGGAGCTTACTGTACGTGGATGTGGTCTATTAGCATTAGCAGTATTGACATAGCGAGGATACAATTAAAATCAACCGTAAAATATTTTTCAGTAATTTTTAGCAACAAAATGGCATCAATTTTCAACGGAATATCCTGCCATCTGTTGGTCGGTTAATCCATCAGTAGTCAATGTACACAGGTTTCCTTATGTACTGTGAAAATGTGACAGTTCCATCAGTTCGTTTACGGCTGTTATGGCCAAAACAATGAAGGAACTTTGATTTAAAGTTTGTTGAAATCGCCTGCTCCATCTCAGATAAAAAAGTCGGCTTGGTAGTTTTGAAGAAGTGAAATTCTGTAGTAGCCTTGTTCCGGCCATCGGATCGTTTTAAGCGATCGTAGGAATCGAAAGAAGTTCACACGAAAGACTCAAGGCAAAGTGACTTTATTTGTTCGTTTAAATACTTTTTTCCGTTCTTTTTGACCATTTATCTTAAAAAGTTAGTTTTTTTAGCCATTCGTCGTCATATTGGTAGATTTGATTTTAAGATATTTTTTTAAAACAAACCCTATACAAACACTATATTTAAGTTACAGACGACGCAAAACATGCATTTATTTGTTCCTCAAATGTAAGTGTTGAGGAGAGTTAAGTGTTTGATTTTTAAATTTTTAAAATAATTAATTTATTTTCTCGGAATAAACAAGTTTGTTGGTCTTAGTTTGCTATATTTTGCACAAAAAAAGAATTTTCTAAACAAAAACTATACATGTGTTGGCAAATGTTTCCCTACCATCATGCTACTGCTGTATCTGCTAAATCGGAGTGCGATGCATGCAAATGTTCATAGAAATGTGCTACAATAACCAACACGACTAACCGTTCTCTGCATTGTGTGGTATTTATAACAAAAATAAAATCTTCTTGCTGAGTAGAATGATCCCGGTACCAGACGCCATCGGAATCAGCAGGCACATCATCACGCTAAGGAAAACCTCCTGCCGACAATGTGCGTTTATGGTTGCCGTTATGGTACTAATGCATTTTCTGATGCAGGATCTGTACATTCTCTCCCATGTCCAAGTGAAAAACTTATTAAAATGTAGAAAATGCTGTGGTGATGAAATTTGCATTTTTAATTCCTTCCTTTTTATGGCCTGATGAATGGAATCGTTTTTTTGTGCCGGGTCGAGAGATCGTATGGGAAGAGCAAAACATAAAACGTAAAGAGAGTGGTAAAATGCATAAAAAAATATTCAAATGTACAGTTTGTTGTCGATTCTAGCTAGAGACAAAGTTTTCTGCAACTGTGTCCGTTTTTTCTGAAACCCCTGTTCTGTTTTTCCTAGTGAATAAAGTGCGACGAAACGTACGCAGTTTAGATTCAGCTGGAACTTTTTTTCAAAGCCTTTTTCCTGATGGAATAAAAGAAACCGTTCCATTCGTCGGTTGGGAAAACTCAAACATCATTTGGGGCGTCTTATTACGGTATCGTTAGATCACTTATAAAATGAGGGTCTTTACGATTTCGTGTGACGATCACTTTAAGTTCGTTTGAATCAGAAATACTAAATGTTCTTTAAATTAGACACATATTGTTCTAACAAATCTATGAAAATGAAGGGACTTCATCTTTTTTTCACAGAAATATTTTCACCGTTCAACGATCTCAGCGGTTCGCAGAAGGGAATTTTCACAGAGCATAACTAAAGAGGCTTAAGTCGTGAAATATAATATTGAGAGTATTGGGAAATAAACATTACGAGAAAGATCAAGAGACCATGTTACTTCAGCAAATCATTGCGTATTGCAAAAAAAAACCATAACTCAACAATTAGTCTTAATGAACGCATATACTTATATTTTCTTGTTAAGACATTGTTGAAGTTTTTTTTCATGTCAACGAACGTGTGTACCTGGGTAAAAGATCAGAGGAACTTTTCGAATCAGATACTCCATTTCCGGATATATGTCCATGTCACTGTACGAGACTGCAAGACCCGCATTTTGCGCTCGTTGCATCCAATAGCTACCAGTATGTTGGAACGTTTTTTTTTTCGTTTTTAAAGTTTCTGTTCTTCATCACAGAGCGTCTGTATTTGCACCGTTCTTTGTAAACGTTCATTCAGAGAGATTTTTAGGGTGTTTTTTTAAATTTTATTTTGGTGAATGTGTACAGAATCGCTGATGCATTTCTTTGCTGCGTTTATTTGCGGCACAAACGATAATGGTGCACAAGCGGCAGTGACATGCAAACACAAACGCACACCAACAAGGGCAGTGACACTAGTCGGTGCCGAACGCGCAATGGCAAAACATCAGACGAGATGTGAATTTTGCTCCATTTTCCGGCCGCTGGTCAGAGGCCTGCTTGAGTGCAATAAACGGACATCGTGCAAGGACCAAGCGCCAAGGTTTTTGGGCGCTGTACCTAGTAGAGTTTGCATTTCGTATTTATTCAACGAACGGGCTGAACTTGCTGGAGATACTTTTTTCTCTTTCGTTTTTCATCCTGCACGAACGATTCGACTTTACTTTGCTGCGAGTGCAAAGTACGCGCTTCGGCTATGGTCAGGATTTTATTATCAAACTTTTTCCCGTTCGCTTCACATTCCACTTTTGCACGTGGGAAATTTTTGGAAAAGTTATTTGTTTTGGTTACGTTTTAACATGCTGGTGAAGTGAAGTGAATATTGCTGCATGATGATTTTGTAAGCAGCAGCACCAAAAGTTTATCCCACAATTCTGCCCAATATATTTTTTTCTTCTCTCGGTTTAACAGTCCTTTAACGCATTTGAAAAGGGTTCCGCGAGTGTTCTTTGTCATTGGTCCGAAAATGTTCTTTAGTATGCGTTCGCAACATGGGGCTTTTTTCGTCCACTTTAGACTAGACGATTGACAACCCTTGTAAAGGTCGTGCAGGCATTTGCTCTGTCGGTTTTTTCATTAATGTCTACTGCTGGACGATTGCGATAGTAAGCCAAACCGGAACGGGTTTTCTTTCTGCACGAACGATTGCTAATTAGGTGTCAAATGGATTCGTTTGTGGATCACTTAACTTGAGATTCGTCTAAGTGTGATTTTGCTACGGTTTGAGGTGAAGTAACATCGTCACCAAACGCTTACTACGGCAATCAGTTATGATAAACTAAGACGTTTAATTCTTCAGGCGTTCAAGATAAAATTCCAGTTGAATGCTTCAATTATAAAAAGTAATGTTGGGTTTTTAGATCCACGATGTTTTTTATTCAGAAATAAAGAAATTTTTGTTAAACAAGAAAACGATCTAAGAAAGGATTATTTTTTTTCAAAAGCAAATTAAAATCAATTGCTTTAGTATTTGCATTAGAAGTTTTAACTATAAAATAAACGCAAAAAAGTGATTCTGATTGCTTATTAATGTAGTATAATTAAAGCCGCTACATTTATTCAAGTTTGCATAAACCAAGAAAAAACGAACTTATTTGCATACTGTTATTTGTTATTTTCAAATTCTCAAATTTCTATTTATCACTAAATCTGATACGTATGGGTTATTTATTTCGCTTAATTTACTTGCTAATGTATTTGAAGTGCATTTGGAAGTTTTATTACTTAAAAAAAATACATGCACATTTCATTTGTTGCATATTTCTCCAAAATTTGAAATTTGACTTATAGTTTTCGTATTCTATTTAGTAACAGTGAACAAACCCATTTTATTTTGAAATAGATGGAAGCAAAACAAATCGTATCACACTTTAATTTCACGCTAACGGCTTTATTACGTTCTCCGTACACCAAGCCCCGTCGGAATGTTGTTAATTTTATTAAACGTTCGTACCATTTGATTGGGAATTAATAAATAAACAGTGGTGTGGAAATACGAAATTCATCAATCGTCATCCTGGCGTTGGAATGTTTCCGCGTTTCGAATGCGATTGATATTGTCGATTGGTTTGCAAAAATATTTATCCGAGCGGGGAACCAAAATCCCACAAATTTCCAATCCCACCAGCCAAACAGAACACTCAAGAGAAAAAATTGTCACTGGTGAGCCTAGACTGGCGAGAAATATTTAATAAATATTTGCACGATTTGTTCGGTATATCGCTGGAAATTTTTCATGCAACTAACAAAAAGTAGGAAATAAAGTTGGTTTTTATTAAAAGTATTTTATTATACGCAAAATTTCAGGAACCAAAATCATTTTCACCACATTTTTTTATGTTTTATTATTTATGTGGAATTTAAAAAAGTCACAATTTTTATAATGCGAATTACATACAAATGATCAAACCTGTATGTGTTTCACAAAACATTTTTAACAAACAAATGCTTCAGAATGTTCGTTCTGGTAAAGGGAAACCAATTAAATGTTCCACTTTTATTAATCATCTTTTCCATCAAAGTTTGTTGCATCATATTGCAAACTCTCATTTCCGATCACATCGTTGCACGTAGGCTAATACCTTTTTTTGTCTTGCCTTCCCTTAGGGCAGATACATTTCCATTGGAAAAACAGCGAAATGAGCAGCCGGGCATGAATCCGGAAAAGAGAGTGAACTGAACTCATCGTTCCGAAATGGTTCGTTGGTGCAAAACGCTAATGGGCACGCCGGTGTAAAACGAAGGAACATTTTCATCAAATTGAATTTTTCCATCCTTTCTGCCCTCTCGTGCATAAACCGTAACGAAAAAGGCTTTCGCGCAGAATGGCTCGCTTTTTGTGCATGTCATTGATCGTGGATGTTTTCTTTTAAACTTTATTTTGGACATCATCCTGTTTCGCATCATCATCATCATCATCATGGTTCACAGTAACAGTTGCCCAACAGTGGGCCTTTTACCATTTTCGATCCGTTTATTTATGCATTCACAAATGATCGAAAATTATTATGTTTACCAGTTGATTGGTCTCTCCGTAGGTACGTACAGAGTCGCCTGTCTGGCACCGTAACAGACGTAGCAAGACTATCCAATTTCGTTGAAAAGCGATCATCTCGTTCGGTCGTCGTTTTGTCTCAATGTTAATAATTTTTAACCAATTTTTCAGTTACCTTCTACATCACCATCATTGTATCGTAGAAAGGAGGCGTCACAAAACGGAAAAAGGTTGGAAAAGCAAGGAGTTGAAAAAAGTTGACGCCAACCTATTTGACAAAGACCGTGTGGAAGATAAAAATTGATTTCCGCAGCCCTGTCACTGTGTCCTTCATGTTTTGTATTTCTATTTAGGGTCTGGAACTTTTGCAGTCACCCAAACTAATGCTAAGAAAATAGAAAATCGATTTTCAAATACTTTTCCCACGAAGCACGAAGCATACTCAACCATGAAAGCAACGAGCGCAACAAACATAAAACAAGGTGAAAGAAAGTCGAGCCAGATCCCCATAAACTACACCCCAAAAAAGCTTTCAATGAGTTTTCCCGTTTTACAAAGTGACAAAGTTTCGTGTTCGGTGCTTCATTTGTTGTTTCGTTGATTATTCCACCCCGGGGGGGTTTTGCTCCTTTATTTTATTTCACGACGATTTGGACAAGAATTCCGCACCGAAAATGAGGGGTTACACCGTTCCAGCCGTGGAGCCGTCACGTGAACTACTTTTGGGTTCTGCGTTGCGTTAAATTAGGACATTATTTTACACAAGATCCATCGTTGGGGAATTTGTTTTTGCTTCGTGCTTTGCCTGTAATATATTGCTGGTCGAATTAACCAGCGCAATACTTGTAAGTCTCCCTTCGGTCTGCTCGAAGTAGTTTCGGGTATTTAAATTTCAAATGAAGCAACCTTCGATCAGCCTGTTCTTTCTGTCTGGTGCTAATTTTTGACTTTTTATTCATGTTTTTATTACAGGTGAGCGTCCCCACTACTACCAAATGGCGAAGTATTCGGTCCTTAGTGTTAGCGTTTTGGGATGAGGATGACTTTCGTGTGAAATGTATGTTTACTGTTAGCTTCTTTTTTTTCGATTGTTAATTTTGTGGTACAATATTATTCAACTTTGACATTTTATTGCTTTCCGGTGTAAGGTTGAAAATTACCACTTGGTTGGAAAATTTATTGTTTTATTTCCTGAATGTATCCTTTTTTTCGTATCCTCATGTATTTTCGCCTTGCTTTTTAATTATCTTTAATTTAAAATGAAAAAAAAACAAGGGTAAGTGAATTTGATTTTTTTTTTGTTTCTTGTTTGTGGTTTGTTGAAAACAATTAAATTATTTATTTTAAGTAAATTACAATAAACGTATTTGCATGAACATTTGGTTTTTTCTTATAAAAAATGTTATTTTTTCTTCTTCTTAACATAAGTTTACTTGCTTAAAGGGTTGCAGTAAAATACCAATCAAGACCCAAAACGTCGTGCTTTGACATTGAAATTATGCCATTTTGTCTTTATTTCACTCAGTGCATGCTTTGTTAGGACGGGGTTTCCACGTCGCGTACGAAGCCAACCGAAGCAAATCCGCTTATTTGCATCAATCAAATCGACTAACGAGAAATTGGCTACACGGAAAGCCTACCCAGCAAAACGAGGACGATGGGTTTCACCACTAGCAATAGAATTGGCGAACAGGCAATGCGCCACGATGACGCCAGTGCTTGTCATTCCGCTCTAACCGAAAGCCCATCACAGCGAATGCATTTGGCTTGCAGCGCTTTCGGGCGCTGGCAAGCTGTCAAAAAGTTACATCACTTCCAAATCCGCTTACGAATGATGTTTTTACGATAAAGGAGGGAAAAGCAACGATAAGATTAGTGAATTTGGTAGTGAAATGGGGAAAGAAATGAATCTATTTTTCACGAATCGAATTGTATGTTAAAGGGTTCAAAATGTGTGAAGGTGGGTAGAAATGTAGTTTAAATAGTATATCAAACATTTTTTGTACAAATTTTTGTTTCCAAATACAATTGATTTGCACAAAAACGAAAAAATGAGGGGATACAAGAATCACGGCCAGATTTCTGGTGGAAAAAAAATTGGCCGCACATATTCAGATGATACATAAAGGTAGTACATATATCGGCTGCGCATTGAAGTCCACCTCACTGAAGCGTGTATATTACGGGGAGGGTGCAAACTGTCTGATGAACGAAATTCAATTTAAACTCAAAACAATGGACTAGCTGTTCTTGAAGGTGGTTGATCCAAATTCTATCCGGTATCGAGCCTTATGCGAAAAGCTTGTGACGATGAAAAGCAAAACGTGTATTCTGTAAAGATCATCGATTGTGGTGTGCACGTGCCTATCAGGCTATAGAGATTTACCAGTGTACCAGGGCCAAAGGAGCACCGGACGACAAGTTGAGGCAGAAATAACGTATTCTTAGTTGTTTTTTTTTCGTTGTTGTTTTGCTTCACTTGTTTGAGTTTGAGCTGTCGCTTCGCTCTTTCGATTATACGTTTCCGCTTTTGATGTGCTGGATGCTTTGAATAACTCCCGGGCAAAGTAGGTCATCTCCTTCTTTTCAAATCATGTTCCGGTGGTTGATATTGCTTTGATCAATTTTCGTTTAAAGATTAGTCGCTTTATTGTCGTTAGCAAGGACAGCTTTAGAAATGGCCTATTGTTGAGGGAGTTTGTTGCCGGTTTTCCGAGCGAAAAGCTGATGCATTTTTGTACATCTTAATTGCTTCTTGGAAATAATGTAACAGAGTGTACAAATTTCATTCAAACGATAAAAAGAAGGAGTTACGGAGAACAGAAGCTTCCTTAAAGTTTCTGCGCATACAACAAATTACATGTCTACCTTGATTTTTATACAACCCATCGCGTCAGTAGGGAAATTAAGGATCAAAATTTGTGTGAGTTATGGCTGGAGGCTTTCCATTCCTGTCAAGATCCCAGCAAATGTGCGTGTTAATTAGGTGTGAGCAAAGGTACACCTTGAGGGAACAGTAGACCCAGGACGCAAATTGCTACCTCTGCTGGTTTCGCACTAGATCTATCCCGTTTCCCTTTTTCGATCTGAAAAACGGCATTCGCTCCGATTATCTGGTAATGAATCTCTTTCACCGTGTACACCCTCGGGACGCTAAGAATAAGGTTGCGATTGCCTTTTTCAGTTATATAGGCCCCTTTTCTCTTTTGTTACCTCTGTGTTGCTCTAGCCAAACAACATCAGACCTGTTACCTGTCTTATGTAAAAATCCATACCAATGTTGATTTTGTTCTCATACCCAGGTACATGTTCGCTGGCTTTTTCTTTGCGCCCCTTGCCCATTTTGCTTGGATGCTTGAACCTTCCATCAGAGATTGGACCATGTTATGAAAAAGATATGGTGTAGGCGTTTGGATTAATGTTTCACCCCTTTCTGTGCATGTTCCATAACGATTGCGACCATGGCTCTCAGCTGAAGGTCATAAGGGAAGACATAAGATCCTTTTTGGGAATTATTCGATATATTAGCTCATTGCTTTATTGACGTATCGGAGTGATTAGAGTTTGCATCATGGGTTGTCCCATGAGAAAACCTTTATTAGTACTCTAAGCAAATAAAGTAACCTCAATTTTTGTAAATCGTTCGCTTATTTTAGTACAACTATTACATTATATTGTTTATCTATATTGTATATTGTTTATCTATTAAAAAGTTTAACTACACAGATCTTAAACAAAATGCTTACATTATAAATCGTTTGTTTTATGTTATTTAAACAAACTTTGAAGTTACTCGAGCTTCTGCAGGTATGTTGATATTTGCCATCGTACCTGTTATATTTTTATTCTCTCCAAAAACATTGAATAAACATAACTCTGCAAAAAACCCCTCTGGAAAACCCTTACAACGACCGAATTGTTCTGTTTCTGTTTTCGCTTTATTATTTTTCTTTTCGTCTCTCATAAAAGAACGGAAAAGGTTGAATATTTCATCTGGTAGGTGGAAAAATATTTATCACTTCTTGCGACTGCCACAAATAAGTTCTGCTTCACTGCTGTCAGTATGTGGTTGTCGTTCGGGGAAGAACAAGCTCCTGCTTAAGGGTAACAGGATGAAAGGTTTTGAAAGTAACACATCACCGAACGATGCAAGAGTAACGTGTGTGTATAGTGTTTGAAAAAATAAGAGATTTTTTTCTGCCTGGTAATATCTATTTTGACGAAGATATCCGCGAAAATAGTGATAACAGTGTTATAATAATTCGACACTACCTGCCATGTATCATATGGCTAAGTATTGGCCACTTAATGATATTCATATGGAAGCAAACAGTACTTGCTTGCTGCAAAACAGTAAGCCACTGTACCGGCTAGCAGTAGAAGCTATCACAAGGAACTTTTCCAATAACCCGCGATGCCCGAATTACAGAGCTGCAGTAGACGAGTTACCCCTAGGCACACGGCTAGACTTGTTAGCCGAAATGTGTGACTACCCTAGCCTGGTGGATGTTCAGCTGCAGATTCTTTCCGATCCGCTACTAGTCAGTGACTTTATCAGATGTCTGTCCGGTGATCTAACCCCGCTGGTACAATGTTTGCAATGGTTGCAAAGTGTCAAAAAATCTGTACCGATCCAACTGTTCCGTCAGTATAAGAAGCTAGCAGAGGAAAAGATTCGTCCCGGTGGTTATTCCCGGCTGGATTACAGATGTGGGCTACGAATAGGAACCTTCCTGATCGAGACTGGTTGGACCGTGGAAGCAATCGGTATACTTCAACTTGCCCTACAACTTGCCCGTTTTGGTTCGAAGGAAGAACTCCCCGTGCTGCGCCAGCTGATGCGGGCTCAAACACTTGCCGGAAAACTGATCAACGCCAGCAAAACATACGAACTGATACAACAAATGCTGCCTAACGTAACATGGCTTACGAAATTTGCCCATGGAATTCCCGGCAAAGAAAACGAACTACAAAGCTTGCACGATCTCCAGATCGCAGTTTTCCATTCGTTTTCGCTATACCACTTTGAGGATTCTTACATTCAACTCAGTTACCTGTGCGGTATGGAATCGTTGAACAGAATCAGTCAACGATCTCCTAGTCGGCTTGTTATCGATGTTCTTCGGCAGCTTGTTCGCGCTTGTTTAGGCCTTCGAATGTATACAAAAGCCGCATTCATACTGAAACTAGCGATCGGTTTAGTTGTGCAAAATTACGGACGAGTGAGTGCTCTGTACGCTGAAACGTTGGAAGATCTGGCCATTCTTTGGCTTGCGTGCAATAAGGTCGGCGAAAGTGTGATTGTGTACGCGGACGCTCAGCAAATCTTCAAGCAGTTGTATGGTTCAAGGAATTTGTCGATTTCGCTTGCTCAGGGCAATCTGACGTATGGGTTGTGTCTGCAAGCGTACGTTACTGGGTGTCGCGAAAGTGCTCTGCTTCTTATTGCGAAGACTCTCAGAAACTATAAGCGCACCTTGGCGCCGGATCATCGGATGCTGATACAAGTTCTTCGATTACGTGTGACGATGGACCTGTTAACATTCCCAAATAGTGTTAATAGATGTACCGATGTGTTGCAGGTGGAACTATTTGATCATAACAATATTGAGCCATTGTCGGTGAGGGGCATCAACGCTCAGATAGAATTAATACAACAATGGGATTACAATGTCAAAAAACAAACAATGCAAACACTTTAATATAAAATGTGAGTAAGTAAAGGAAGAGGGTTAGAGAACATCGAATAAATTTTATGATTTTTGTTGTTGTT
>CM028118.1:16869206-16917708 GCA_016170025.1 Anopheles vaneedeni | reverse complement strand
TCTTAATTAAACACCTTTTTCTACATTATTTTTCTAAATAATAATAACCTGTAGGTTATGGTTAGATTGTTTTAAAATATGTTCTATTTTATATTAAATATTTTTAATTACGTATTCTGATTTTATATACAATGCTGTCATCAATCTTTAATATCTATTATTCTGCATCTCGAAATATTTGCCAAAAAGGTGTACAATAAAAGAAATATAAGAAACCATCATGTCGAGCCACGATCCACAGACATGCGATCCAATGCTCACAAAGCATTTCCTTTTTGTATTTTGCCTTAAGCCGCTTGCATTGATTTCTCGATTATCGTATTTATCGATCGTTTATCGACGTTAAATGGTACAAAAACTGTTCATCAATTCAAGCCAGTATCAAACTTCAAAGAACACCCTTTGGTTCAGTTATTGTTTGGCCTTAATCCACAAGATAAACATTGAATTCTTTACTTAAGCATCCAATTTTCTACTATTACGCGGTTGGAAATTGGAGCCGGGAAAACTTCGCGTTACCAGTTGCCTTTTATGCGTCGATTTTGGATACGAAGCGTCATCCCAGTGAACGGCACACACCTGCCACGGACGGCATTAGAAATTCTAGGCACGTCTATTCACTTCGTGCAATTATACGCGTCGGCCTGATTTGCCGATTCATTCCCTACCATTTGGTCGGTGGTGGGTCGTACCACACAAAAAACTAACAACTTTCCCACGCAGCAAAGTACTTTCTACTATAGCAACTTGATAAAGCGCGCCATTTTGACAGGCGGCTTTTGGCAAAATTCCCGCTTTGAGCAACTTCAATTTGGCCTGTCAACGCGGGCTCGCCCCGTTTGGAGGTGAGGTCAAGGCTTACCACGTAGAGCCGTTTGGTTGCTGTTTGGAAAACTGACAGCAATTTGAACCTTAGCTAGTCGATAATGTCGAACTGCGGACGCGTTTTGCAGACGCGTACTAACCACACGACGTTTGTTGGTTTTAGCACTGTTTCAATGGTGTTAATGGTCAGCACCAGCAAAGTCTGTATTTCGCCCGGAAAAACACATGTTTATGAAAAGGTCTTTCGAACAGAAATTCAGTACAATACGAATGACCAGTCTAACTAGCCGAATTAAACCTTTCAGAGTTCAAGGGAAAGTTACACACATGAGGGCGACATCGTTTGTGAAGTTTATTATGGTAAAATGAACCGGAATGTACATTAGAGCAACTATAAAAGATAAGTAAATGATTTATTTTACAAACTAAACTACGCGGAAGCTTTCTATTATCCTTTAATTTGTTTTACCTGCATGATGATTTACAAAGTAAACAACCGGAATGGATAATTTATTTATATCAGGAAAAACTAATACTTGTTCATTTATTCTTTTTTTAATTTTTATACTCAATTTTTTATTGTTTTTCCGAGATATACATATACAAATGAAATTAAGGCGAAAACAAAATTTTACACTTACTTTACTTTCATTGACACCTTTTTTACATCCAAATTTTATAATTCCGTTTTTTTTCGGAGTTTGATTCCACCCAGTTTGAGTTCCACCAGTTTGATTGGGTGTTGCCCATTAGTCTGAGTTTTTATTTGACTGTCTACATTTTTAAACGACTTCATTCAGCCAAAAAGGTCAAAATGTTTACGCAAATGAGGTTTAGGCAGAGTGGGATTATTTACTTACTTTAGTTAAGTGAAATGTTTTATATAGTGCGAATATTTTCCTATTTTTTCACATCATTTATTTTCCGGAGATAAATTATTTAGGTACTAACGATGTGACTTAAAGAGATAGTTATTTGAAAAGCAATTAATAATCAAAATAATATATTATCACTCACATACTGTAACAGAAATGTCTTATTTTTAAACATGAGCGGATGCGAAGATGATGCAAGTGTTTGTAAAAACTAAATGAATAAATACAAATAAGAGGTAAAGTAAATAAAGTAGGAAATGAAATTAATAAAATCACACACTGTCTCGAACACACGGCCTGGTACATAATAACATTGAAGCTGAAAATAAAAGAACTTAACACACGTCTGCTCATCTGCAAGTGAAACTGGTTATGATGTGTGGGAAAAGTTCATTCGCGAGCAGTTTCAAGCGTTACTTTTGGATTAATATCCACCGTGCGTGGCATCAGTATTATGCCTTGGTGTCGGATTTTTGAGCTGCTTTTGTACCATCAATCTTCCCCAACGACGAAGTATTCCGGCTCATTCTAGTGTCTAGTGCAACTGTGCTTTTGCTTAGTTCATGCTTTACATTGCTCACAACGTCCGCCAAACCCACAGCCAAATCCTTTTTTCTTACCGTCCCTTAGCAAAAGGTGAACAAAAGCTGCCAGTCAGCAAAAGTTAGTCATGTAAAAACACCCATCCAAGCGAACCGGTGCAACAATCAGAAGTATGTTGAACCGCTCACGCTGACATGGTGGCGTTTTCAGCTGCTTTCAAAAAAGTTACTTGATCTGTTTCGTTCTGTTCGCGAGCAAGCATTTGCTTACCGACACCGCGTGGGAAGCTGGAATCGTGGGATATTTTTTCAGCTTTATGCTTGTTTGTATGGTTAACAGTAAGGGGATAGAAAATACACACTCTTACACACCCGCCAGTTGATCCTTTTACTTACAATTTTAAAGGTGCGCTTGTTGGTTTTTTTGTCGTTTCCATCGTCCCGGTGAATAGCATTCTTATCCTTGAAAATGGATCCAACGGGCACGACCTCTTTTTCCATCTTTCGTTATCAGGTGCAGACTTTGGCCTAGGGGTGGAATGTGATGGAATTATTGGATTGCGTTTGCCTCGTAGACAATTTTACTCATTCCTCGGCTTACACGAACAGTGATCCTGTTTTGCTTTGCTGTGGAGGATTTCAGTGAGGTGTAAGAAAAGTATACTTTATCGACTTTTCGCTTGATGGGTCGTGCTTTTCCTTGCATTATTTGTATCTTTTTTGTTTATTTCATTTTGCTTGTAATATGATTGACAAGAAAAGGTGCAAAAAACTGAGAGTACTATCATATGTGACTCATTGTACGAAGCATCCAAGAAGCGCTTTTTTATTGGATTGTGTTGAATTACTATAAAATTTAGTAGAAGCAACAACGTTGTAGTTATTTCTCGGTTTTGTTCCTTTAAAACAGTGGTCCCCAACCTATGGTCCGCGGACCACTTGTGGTCCGTGGCTTAAGTAGAAGTGGTCCGCGGAAGAAATTTTCGGTCGTTGAACCGATTATTTTAACACTTTTTGTTTACCATTTCAAGCGTTTTTACGTGACGAAATCATTCTACGCTTCTCGATATGTTAGATTGTGGACAATTATAATTTTTACTAATGTTTTATTTAAAAAATCGCCTTACATACATTACGAGTCCGTTCATAGGCGGCACATGTGGGCCGCGATATACTTATGTCGAACAAAAAGTGGTCCGCGGTACTAAAAAGGTTGGGGAGCACTGCTTTAAAACTGGGATGTGTTAAAGTAGATCTGGATTCCTTTCTTCCTAATTTTACAACTTTTGTAAAGCAAAATGTGTTAATGCAAAGCTTTCAGTGTACCAATCGATCAGGTTTGACACATAAATAGCGTCTTTTTGAAAAAGATCCAGAAAGTGCGAAAAATTCTCGATCTAACTCGACAAATTTCAGTTCTACATGAACAAAATCTATAAATGGTTCCGGATTGATTGGCTGAACTTGAAATAATTTACATAATTTTAAAAATATATTTTGTAATATAATTATTTCACTGTGCAATCGTTTTATGTAGCAACCCATTTTGAAATGTTTTAATCATGTAAATTATAAATAAGAAACATCGTTATTAATTATTTAAATGAACTGCGTCAATCGACTAAACAAAACAAACTAACATCCTTTGAAATTTTTAACTTCATTTTAATCACCTTACGAACTAACGAAGAATCTTCATACAAGCCAGGGTTTTGTGTTTTATTTTTCCAACCTTTTACGACTTTTCACACCTACCTTGCCCGGTTTGGTGCATTTTAACGATCAAAGTTAAACAGTTTGCTCCTTGTCTTTCGTTTTACGGCGCATACCTTTGTGCGTTGATCGAGTTGTACCGCGTCTTACTTCCATTTGTTCGTACATGTTCGTTTTTCTTTTTTCTTATGTTTCTAGAATTATGAATCCAACACTGCGTCAACGAACGACAATTTTTACAACGGTGTGCAGACACACATACACACAAGCGCACACACCCGTTAGTCACGGAGCTTGACATTAATTGCCTCCCAAAAGAACAGAACGGCAGTAACACAGGCGGCTAATAAAAAAATGCGAATAACGACAGGCAATGGTTGACTGTCGTGCTAGGAAAGGATTTTCTTTTGCTTCAAATGATAGGATTTTAAATTTCCTCTGAGTCTCGTTTGTTCCATTTGTACCACCGGTGACGGTTAATGGTATTTTTTCTTTTGGAGGTTTGCTTTCATGTCTTTTTTTTCCAACCGGATCAGGCTTGATGCTTTCCTTCTTCAAACCGATGTCAGTTGGACTTCATGTATATCTGTTTTTTTTTCTTGCCCCAGCTGTGGGATTTTCATCGCTGCCAGTGGTTTCGTGAGAGAAAAATCCATTTCCCGCATCATTATTTCTTCCGGTAATCGCAATTCTATCATCCATCAGCGCAACATAAAATGCGCATTCGACTGGTAATGGCTGGTGGCTGAGTTTATTGCGAAACATCATCATTACCCGTAGCTATCATAATGTGTCGCCCGTCTCCATATTTACGACCCGAGGGGGAGAACCACACGATGGTGAGTCAATAATGGGACATTGCGGCTTGAATGCCTTCAGAGGGATGCGCACATCCGGCTGTCTGTCGGGCGTGTCGATGCATGTCGATGAGTTAAATCGGAATTTCTTAACAAAAATACCCGTTACAAGGTGGTACAAGGTACCACGCTCAATGCAGCCACCACACTACCGTAGGTGCGGAAGGTGTTTTTTGGAGTATTAAAAAATATATAATGCACACACACACACATACATTCACGCACAAGGTGTTTATCTGTTCCCGGCCAACGCACTTTGGTGTTGCCACGCGTACCATTACGCGAACGTTGGTTCAATCGAACGTCCCTTACTCATGCGTGTTATGAAACGGAACCCTTGGATAGATAACGTAAAGCAAAAGCTGTAAGCTTTTGATGCGGATTCTCACCCACCGGAGGGAAGCAAAACAAAACAACAACTGCGCAAGCAGCCGCCGTAATAGATGGGATATTTATGTATCCCAATCTTGCAGTCCCAGAACAAAATACAGCAAAAAGGTTTCACTACTCAGGAGGTTGCGCCTCCTTCCTTACACCGAGGAAGTTTTAGGTTTGGGGGTTTTCGGAGATGTTAACCCAATGAAGTGTAAATATTTGGTTCCATAAAATTTCGTTTGAACGAAGTGCTTTGCTTCGCCGGCGTAGGCGGGTTGAACTGAGAAGGTTTTGCTTGTGTGTATGTTTTTTTTTTATTGTTTTTTTTACTTGTACAATTTCGTTTGCGTTCGCGAGATGTGATTTTTTGAGTTACGTTAGGTCGGATATTAAATCTAGGCTTACGGGCGTTAAGTTGATCACAAATGGACTTGTTAAGTGAGTCTGGTGGGAAGTGGGAAAATTCGTTGATCACGCTGTGTCTCAGGAAAGACGATAGTAAATCGTTTAATTTTTCAGCCCGTTTGTTTATAAAACATTATTAGGGTTTGTAAATTTGTAACACAATTGTATTTATTGTTAAGGAGAAATATTTGTTAAGGAGAAGCTTCATTTTATAGGAGCTTTTAGTTTGTTTAATAAGACGCTTCTGGACAATCTGTTTTGAAATCCAAGTTGATGATGGCGATGATGTGATGTTTACTTTTACTTTTATGTTTTGCGGAACTATTGTATTTAAAGCGTTCCCATCGACAACGCAAGTAGTCTAATGACCTATGGTTTGTACAATTTTTAATACTTCTGCTAAGCTTAGTTTTATTACAAACCGGCACGTTAGATGAATATATAAGCTACAAGTCTAGCTAAAAAAGTCTTGTTTAAAAAAAATCAGATATAGACATCGTTACTCTTGCTTTAATGCGTTACTAATTGTACGAAAACAGTTCTATTAAGATACAGGTAGACCATGTACTCCATTAAACAACGCATCACTTCAATTGCTAAACAAACCGAAATTCAATCAATCCTAACCCTTCTTTTTACGCAGCTCTGTACTTCATAAGCAGCCACATTACAATCAGTGGTTAAACAGTGCTTGACTTGGCCAAAACTTCATCAGCAATCATCGGATTTGCTTTAAATGTGTATTTAACCTCTCGATTTCCGAATACATTTTTTACACGTTATTTTCAACTCTTCAACACATCAGTCCCTTCGAATTCAGAATCTCCACTGCGGATTCCGATTTGCGTTCCCACCCTCATTGACAACGTCAAGTGGACCACTTTTGCATGAGCGCATCGAGGACAAACTCTGTCAAGTGACACGCTCTTCGAGGCACTTCAATCGAGGATAACTCTTCGCGCACAGCTGTGTGGTGGGCAGAGGTGGCGGCTTTCATGCCGGCCTTGAACTGGTGGTGGCAGCGGCACTTTTTGGGTCGTTATTTTTCTGGATTTTTTCCACTCGATTTGCTGCACGGAAAGATGACTTTTTATGAATCGGAGGAAGTAATAAATGTAGATACAGCAGCTGTTTTCCACGCCAACAAGCACAGCACGTACCGGGCGGATTTTTTTTTCTTGCTTTGAAGCAAGATTTATATTTTTTTTACAATTTATCGTTTCACTGCAAAATGACGATGTAATAAGCGTAATTAACTGTCTTAAATACCGTGAAGAGAACCTAGCAAAAAATTAAAAACCAAAAGGAAACGCTACCATACCCTGAAAGATGGAACTAAAGGATGACCTTCGCTGCTGTAAACGTACCTTGAACCCTGATTAATTACCTTACGACATGCGGACGTTCTGTTTTGTGGAGAGTTGACATCACCTGACGCTGGGAAAGGGAAAAGAAATTTAAAACCCTGATTGGGAGTTAATTAAATGGAGAGGACACAAATTTAACGAAACATGAAAACGTTTGGATTTGTGACCTTTTTTTTTTGAAGACGGACAAGGGCAGGTATTCGCTAAGCCGGGTTGCAGCCATTTTCTAGCAAATGCAGCGTGATCCGCAAAAGGTTGTCCCATTTCAATTTACGTCCGGAGAAAAGAATAAACAACCACAACTTCCCAAATCGCAACCAGCCCCACAACGGAAGCTGCTTAGCCCTGGGAACGGGAAGTGGCCATTGACTGGTGAAATTAAATGGACCAGAATTCAATTATCTTAAAAGGAATCAAACGAATAACCAGACGGGCTAGACAGCGACACGAAGTGAACTATATATATTGTCCTCCGTCTTGTTTCGTCTCTTCGATTTGCAATCCTAAAGTAGACGAGATAAAGCAGCACCATGACGACGGGTATACGATGGTAACGCATGTCCGGATGAATCTTTCATTTGGTGTGAAATTGTATCTTGTCGTCGGAGTGCTTTTGCTTTAATCTTATGATCAAGATTTTTTTGTTGTTGCAGAAAAGAGAACCCTTCCCAAAGAACAAAACAACGCATGGTATGTCAAACGCCAAAAGTAGAAATGAATATCATATTATTCACACTTCAGGCACAACATTTGGGCAGCGCATGAGCAAACATGTTCGAATGCAATGGGCACTACTTGTAACGAGGTTTGATAATCAACATTCATGGTATCAAAAATTGAACATGCTGTTTTGTTTTTGTTTTGAGAATAGAAATGTCTGTTAGTTTAACTGGAAAGGGTTTCGACAAAAATTCGACGACATTACTTTTTGCTTATCAAGGGAACTCCGTATCAAGGGAACTTCCAAGAATTTCGTGAAAAGCATCCTTTTAGATCTTTAAACAACGAAATGTTTCCGATGTAACAATAATGTTATCCGCTACTATTGGCTAGTTTAGCTATTATTTTTATTCGAAAGAAAAAGAGCGCTGTATTGTTTGTCTTGTTGATACAAAGCACATTGTAAACAGTGAAAGAGAGATAGGAACGCAAGCAAATCATTATTACTGATTAAATAAGTCAAATAAAAAAAAACTATTAGCCACTGAACGTATAAATTATGGTTCGTAGATGAGTTTTGTAAGATCAACTAATCTGTTAAGTTAAAAATCACATGTACCTAAAAACCACCAGGCGTCTCCATTTGGCAATTTCGAAAATTTAAAAAATCCCATGTTGTAGATACTATCATATAAAATTTAACAACAAATCAATTTTTTTTACTTTTAAATCACTAAAAGAACTCACTTTAAGCTTTTAAATCCAAACGACACAATGAATATTTTACTCCGATACAACGGATTCTCCGTCTTCAGGCTTTTAGTAAAATTAATTCTTTTACAGTTCGTTTGACAGCACTGGTCAACGGAAAAAAAGAAGAAATTGATATAAACCGATGCCCGAAGCAGGCTGGAAAAACGAATTCAAACAAACAAGCGGCGTGAAGTGTTGTTAAAATGTTTTGCATTTATCCAAAGGCATCGTGAAACGTATTTTCAATCGAAAAAGGTACCAACACCGGAATCAAACTTGCCATACGGAAATCACATTTCTAACCTATCCTTTTTTTCTCCCGTTAAATTCCCTTTATCCATATCCATGCGCACGTACACTACGTGACGGGTTAGGGAACGAGGTACGCAATGATCGCGATAAAATCCCGTAAACATCCGGAAAAAACCTTCCGGTAGTGTAATTGAAACACGCTTTACGAGCTTAACCTTGCAACAGCCTTAAAGTAATGATGAGCTGATGGTCACCGTGGGTCGATGTCATCGTTATATCCCGTTCGAGGCGAAAGGGTTTGAGCGGTAATGTATGGTTTAGTTTAAAAAAAAAAGAAGAAACAGAGAAGAGAGAAGCAGCATATTGTATAAATTGTTATGGAGATCCTACCTACGCTCCAAGCGGCTTTGCCCATCACTCGAACGAAACGCACTTTGAAGGCTCTTGTAAATCAATTGAGAAAAAAATCGACCGGTCTTCTGTTAAGCCGTTTTGATATCTGTGGGATGCATAGTAAGTAGGGTGTCTTTTGGTAACCTTAGCCAAGTATCCGAAACCCAGCTTAGTTTGCTAGCGAACCCAGTAGGCACATTCTGGGAAGATGTAAATTTCCTTATTGCAGGCTGCTTAGCCGAGGGCTTATGTTGAAGCTGTTTACCTTCCGCTGGTAGGATAGATTCTTGCATTATTCAATAGGTTGTTTCCTAATTTCAACAAACACACAACCAAGTGGAGATGTCCCGTTAGCCGATTAAATCGTTGCTTCGTTCGCAAGCTCATCTGATTGATTGATTGATTGTGGGTGAATGATAGTCTTGCCGGGCTGGTTTCGTTTCCGCTTCCACGAAAGAGACAGCCTAAAACAGGAAATGGTTGTTAATTACGCTGGAAATCTGCGAAAAATCTGTGTTTCCGGAAGTAAATGGCTGTATCTGATAGGCCTAATGTAGATAAATACGAGTGGTTCCAATTTCCTACCATTTCTCACCGCCATACGATTTCTTTTCACTTCTCTTACTTCTTGCTGTAGATGGTTGTTGGCAGAGGGCTGACAACAAAAAAATAAAATCAAAACCTAGAAATAGAACCACCTCCATTAGACCATTAAGGTTCAGGTTTATGGGGCAGCCTGATCAGTTTCAATTCTATTACCTTAATTCGATTACCATCCCGTCAGATGAACGAAACGTCCAGCTGGACGATGAAGAAAAGCCACCAGATCTAATTGTATCACCTGCAACACAACCTTGCTATCCCACAAAAGTATCGATATCGTTTTGTTTGAATCACTTTCCGATAAAGGGGAGTGTGTTTTTTTCTGTTTTTCATCCACCCCCGCCCGAAGAGTACTGTGCCACAGTCACATTTCAGCGCTAAAAGCCGGCCCTAATGAGCTTTGACATGTGGGCATGTAATTTTGTTCATCGTTCAACGGAAAAAGGTTTCTCAGGAATCAGAACATTAGGCTCAGGGTTTGTTTTTTATTTGTTGCAAATACCATTTTCCAGCCCGTTTCCTAGCTGCATTACCATGTGGTTTTGCCTTCACTATATCACTATTCACTATATTTTACTCTTTACTCACGCCTTCGAAAAGCGTACCGTACCAGAGAGCTTTGTCCTGTCGGTAACGATTTCAACGTGCGTCCATTGTGTTGGTGTTCGGTATTGGTTTTGGCTACGTCAAGTGTCATTAGGCATATTTGAGCGCTTGACGTTCTGCGGGGTTAGGAAGCGCCAAATAAATGCCAAAAAAAAAGCACGATGGTGTACTGAACACGTAAATAACGGGTGGGTTTAGTATATTGACACTAATAGGGCAGGTAGGCGTTTTTGTGTTTTTGCATTTGAAGGCTAATTAACATAAAGCGGAGAATGGTAAAAGAAAAACAGAGACGAAACTAATCGCAGGCTATTTTGTGGTACGACAAACAATTTTGCTTTATCTGCCAAAATTTATATTTTAATCAGACGTCTAAAAAAACTCTATATTTGTTCATTTAAAATTTTAGCACAATTTTGTTCAAACCTTTATTGTATTTAAGTGTTAATCAATGTTTTTTTAGAATACAATTTTATAAGTTTTTTTTTTTGCTTAAAGTATAAATCTACTGCATGGAAAATAACATAAATATTATGTCATGCACAATGTTGCAATCGATTCGCAATACACACCCTCGCCATTTTATACAGAATGTTTTATGTTCTAATGCACTTTTACTCTTCCTCTTAACGATAATGAAAATATACTTCCAAGAACAACACTCCTTTACGGTACATTCTTCGAAAACTAAGCACCGCACATAACCCTGCTCGTTATAAGCCTTTGACAAAATGATTATGAATGTCATAGCAGCCATCGCTCGAACGGTGTCCGCTCCCTGATGGCTGTTCGATGGCCCCGATTGACCCATCACGGGTTGGGAAAATAACAAATTTATACTCTCCCGCACCGTGTGCAACGTGCCGTGCAATAACGAACGGTTGCGGCTAATAAGCTTTCAGTGTTTTGCAAGCGTCGCCTCCGTTTTTCCAGCTGCATTAGCAGCAACAGCGCTGAAACCGTGCTCTTTCAAACTCTGATTAACATTCATAGTTCATCCGTTCGCTCCGTGCCGTCTCTGTTATCGTTCAACGTCGTAGCAAATCGACAAACCACTGAACCGATGCGACAGCGACAAAATGAAAACTACAAATCGATACGGTTGCCGATAAATCTATTTATCATTCGGTACACTCGTTATGCACTCCGGGTTAGTCGGCGGTACATTGCATACTGTTGTAGCGTTTCTTGCACAGGAGATCGTACTGGAGGTTTATAATGAACGACTGAATAAATCAAAATTATAAAATCATCACCAAATGTGCCTTGAAGGGTTCGGAGTTGCGTGAATAGAATCGGGTAAGATCGAACCATAGGTAAGTAGCGCATTTAAATGAATTATAATACATAGAAGGTTTATAGAAATGGTTTCTAAGATGGTGCCCTAACATTCTTTGTAGGCTGCAAGAATATAACTAATATGTCGTTAGAGACAGTGGTTAGATCAGAGGTTAGATTTAGTCAATCTAATATAACATCCAGGAAATCAAAATTGTCAAACAGTTGTCTTATTTACTTCAATTTCGTACAACAACTAACTGAGCGGTAAAATTAAAAAAAACGCGCGTACCCGCTATCGCACATCTATAGGACCACCTGTACATGTTTTTCTTTTATTTCTTTATTTGCTTTCGCTGTTTCTTTAGGTTTTACACTAAACATATTGCATATGGCTTCATTATCTGTACAACATAAACAGCTGTAACTTTTTCTCGCTCATAGGTTGTCGATACAAATAACATTCTTTTGAAAGTATACACATAACGGCCCGAAAACCATACATCAATGGTAATGGGAAGATTATCTACATATCTTACGATCGTGATTTTTGCCTACGTTTGAGGAACCGCTCTGTTGGGAGAATAAAGACACCCTCACCAGCCCTAAACCATGTTTGACAGACGTGATAAATTTGCAAACAAACTGTTCGACAACCGTAAACTCCAAACCGATGGCATTGGGCGCATTGGACGTAGGTTGCGTTTCACATACGCATCCGTAGATAAGCGTGTTTGGGGCATCGTCGGGATCGGCACCGATGAAGCTATCGCGGTGAATTTATGATGGAATATTAAATAAACCTTGTACAAACACGCCCCGACGGCTTGCATGTGTTCGGATGGCTTACGGAAGGTGTACACAAGGTGGAGAAAAAGGGACACAAATTTGTGTAAAAGGTGTATAAGCTAAAAAATTGCATTGTTCAAGCGACATCTTAAGAACGGGTGTTGAAATTCCGCCGAATTTTTGAATATAATGCAATTTATTCTTCCTAGAAACGTTTTTTACATTTCAATTTCGATTTTGTCATCTATTCTCGGCGTTTGAAGAAAATGAAACAAAATTTTAATGTAGAACAATAACAATATATGGAAGAATATTTTCATAAATTCTTTCTTTACTCCACACGAACACAATAAGGTACAACTCACACCAAATAATATGAAATTAAATAAAAATAATCATTTTAAGAATTCAATAAACATTGTTTAAATATTTTTATTGACAAATTTTTGATAAAATGAAACACACTCTACTATCACAACAAACCGAAATAAAAACATAAAACGTTCACAAGTTGTAAAATAATATGATTTTTAATAAAGCAGAAATCAAGACAAGCATTTAAAGTCAATGCATTTTAAGCGCTGTGCTTCTAACACCGCCATTTGGCACTGCTAGTGCAATTAAGAGTAAAATTGGAAAAAAAGGGATTAATCGTTGGCGATTTAGCAAATTGGAAACTGTTATCACTTCATTTCAACCCTTCACACTGTAATACGCTTGTGCTCACGAAGCTGGGGAATGGGTGTTGTCCCCGTTTGGGAGCAAATGAAATGGAATTGAAAATTTCCCAACGGAGTAGCACGCTGTTTAATCCCGTTTTTCGTCCATTGCCTTCGGTGGCCCTGGTGGACAATATGGTTCACGGTGTTGTAAAATTGAAAGACACATTAATGGTTGATTTGTGGAGCCATGTGTGCATAGCAAAGTGTTGAAGTTTGTGCTTTGCTGTTATATAAAGGTTGTTGGTCTTGTCTCGTATGCACCGATTTGTAAACGAGTTGCCAAATTGAATTTTTGTTGAATATTTTTATATAAAACAGAACTTAAAAATTGAATTTGTTTAATTGTGAATTAAGTTTATTCTCTGTTTCATACACACACCGAGCTTTTGTGTTTTTTAAAAGCCTCTTTTTCTTTTTCTCCTTTTATAAAAGGTAATCTCACAATAAAAAACGTCAATAAAAAAAACCTTATAATTTGGATTTAATTTCTTCATCAGAATTTCAACTCCCTGGAACGGTGAAATATATGTATCGACTTCTAGCACAAAAGACAAAATATTCCCATTGGCAAAGTTTTCACTCGTTTCGCCTTGTTTTTATCCGATTTCCCGTACCACACAAACCAGGTTTTTTTTCATTTTCACTTCCCCTTAGCATCTTTCATTATATATGAGCAAATTTTAATCGGTTTTGCGAAAAGAGCTTTCTTTACCAGATCGGTTTTGCTTTGCGTTTGGGGGCTGAAACTTTATATCTTCCCTTGTTTCCCGCTTGCATTCGTTCATAAGCACACATACACACAGGTATGCATGATGGGCAACTCCTTTGTGCAGAATTTCTTTGTTTCGTTTTATAAATTTTCCTCCGAAGCAGCATTCGTTGAAAACGGTAAAAAGAGGTTACATTACCGCGCCTGTGTGCGGAAAATAAAATTGAAAGAAAGGAAAATTTATATGATTTCTACAGGATTAATAAAATGAAATCTAAATGATAATGGAGTTTAAATGGAAACCAACGAATCGGCCTATATCTATAGTGTATCTTACAGATCAGCAGTATTAGTGTATTTCAAAAGCGATTGATGTGTTGAAAATGAAATAACTGGACAAAAAAGTAGTATTTTATTAATGAAATTTCATATAGTGAATAAAGTGAAACCAACAAAGTTTCATTTCAACTTTCTGCTATCATTTCCTTTGTTAGTTTTTTTTATAATAGGAAGGAAAAATATTTATTGGATTGTATTTCGTATAAGTTAGAACACGCATTTAATCGTTTGAAGTACTGTTTTTTGTTAGTGTGTTGTATTAATTGTGCACTGTTTGATTATCAATTGTATGCATTGTTTTAATAGATCATTAAAAATTTATATCAAGTTCAATACTTATTGAATAATATAAAACAATTTTTGCTTCTCTTTATAGATAAAAAATTCACGTGAGGCATAGCTTATTTCAGTAATCTGGTAAGTAAATTTAAAGATAAACTATATCCTTTTTTTCAAATTTCGTTTATCATTTACGTTAGCATGATTAGCAATGTTAGCAATTTATTTACAGTTTTGGATAAATTACTTGATAATTAGAAAATTATACCTAATAAAAGAGGTGTACCAATTTTAGTGCAAATTTTAAATAACTGCTAACTTTCTCACTTTGTGTTGAATATCTGAAAATGCAGAATTTATCGTTATATCAGTAGAATGACATTAAATTTAAATTACACTATTGACATTTGCATATTCCAAACAGAAGTAAACTGTGGGAAATTTTTTTTTCAAACCAATGCCGATGAATGAATGAAAGATCCAAAACAACTTTGTCTGGCGGAAAAGTGGATGACGCCAAAATTCGCAATCTAATTCTCTCTTACTAACGACCAGTTTTTTATCGTACATTTCTCCCTGGAGCAAGGAACGGTATCATTTGTAATCAGATATTTGATGATGATAGCTCACCAAATTGACAATATTGAATGCGAACTTTGGATGCGATTGGGAGCCATGAGGACGAAGAGACGCAAATGTCACGGTTCTAGAAAAAATGAACGATTCAAATTGAGAAATTGAATGAAAAAAGAAAAACAAAGTTTCCAAATCAAACCGTTGCAACATAAAACAATGCCCCGCTTGGCGGTCGAATGCTGAAACTCGAGTGTTTTGTACAGGAATGTAAGGCGTAGGTTGGAAAAGTAAAACAAAAGCTGTACTTTATTTCAGTTTCAGTTTCGCGATTTGCCTCCGGGTCATGTTTTTGAGTGCAAATTCAAATAGGAACACGCTTTTGCTTTTCACCAATCGGCTGACATGTCGGACAGTTTAATTTTATTTGCATTTTGTCATTTCTAGTGGCCGAAAATCGATCGTTTGTGGGTGATGGGATTTGTGTTTTTTTTTACTTTTGTTTTGTTTTTAATACATTTTTGATACAGCTATAAGAAGATGTAGCAGTTGTCATCAAATAAAACGGTGAAATATTAAAAGGCTTTTCAGGCAATGTTATATGCGATTAAAATCTCAATCAAACGTTACATTGATGTTTAACATTTGTTTGTTTTAGTCAGCGGGATTGTTTGTATAATGTAGGTCAATTGTAGATTATATTTTCGATTCGTTAAATTTGTTTATATAGGTTATTTCTCTAAGATGATTGCTTATTTCATTCCCTTGATAAAATTGCTATGCAATGCCACCACAATTTGAAATGACTTATGTTGGTTTATATAAATTTGTTTTGTTCTACGTAAGTTGCAAACTATCTATTGGTAGAAAATAATCAAGGATTTGTATCACCAATTTGCATTTCACATAGGAAATATGTATGTGCGATGAAATATATGACGAAATAAGTCGATGAATTACTGTAATGAATTAGTAATTGTGCATTCCCGAATCGAACGCAGTTCTGCATTTTGGCTTTGAAATTTGAAACATTACTGTATGTTATAATATTTTTTTTTTCAACAAACCATGGTGAAGGATTCTGAGAATAATTTTTAATTTTACTGGAACCATTTGCATAATTTAAAAAAAGGCTGAAAGTTCTGCAATGCACTTCAAAACAAGGGATTATTTACTTATTGTATCTAAATATTGTTCCCTTCGTTATTGTCCTTGATTTTGTAATTAAAATTAAAAGCGTAGCTAAAGCAAAATTTATGTTGATTGAACGGTTTTATAACCGTTAAGTCTTTTGGAATGATGGGGTTGTAGAGGTCTCTGCTAATTTTTGAACAGTGGAATTTTATTGATTCAAAACAAACGAACACTCTTAGCTTCGTTGGAAAGTAAGATAAACGGATGAATTTTGGACGCAGTTTCTATGTATCGCGAATAGACTGTCACTATTGATTTGAACTATATTATTAACCGAACTAAAGTCGTCGTATTCCAATGAGCTAATCATTTCTCAAAAATGGTATCTGATAATCCAACCCGCAAAGTTCTGTACAATCGCTGTTGCGTTTAGCAACGAACGGTGATATATTGCACTTTTCCTGAATATAAATACGCGACGGATAGTGTTTTCTTAACATGCACCTCGTATCGTAACGTGTGAAACGTTTATCGCGTGTAACGGTGGTACGATGAAGGGCGGTGGTACAGCAAAGGTTAAAAAAATTCCACTATTTTTCGCGCGCGTAATATTGGAAAAAGAGGCCTATGCCACGAAAATTTAGCCCTTATATCCCTTCCGCCATCGCTAAATTCGAGAACTTGCGATGCGCTCGATTTTACGTACAGCAGTTCTGCATTCGAGCAGTCGCGCTTGGTGTCACGTTCGACACTTACAAACTAATCGCAAAAACAATAACAATCGCTATATACAATATCTAAAGAGACGTGGTGGTACGAAATTGACGAAGTTGTTGATGTTGAACAAGATCTAATTTCGGATACGGCAGTTGTTAAATTGATTAATTTGTTTAAGAAGACTGGAACAAAAGCTGTATTTCTTATATTATACCAAGAAATCTGTCTCGAACATTTCCATTTTTCATTAATGGTCATCTCGGTCATCAGCGATTTGTATGAAATTTTCGCTGTACCAAAAGTACTTTAAAGGTTTTTAAGTAATTTTGGTTTCACTAAGTGACTCTGGCCAATGTTAATCTTGCATTTTGTGATTGTTAACTGTTAGAAACCAACATCGACAATTGGAAGGAACTCAAGATCGCTGGAACAAAGTTTGGCACTCGGACCAACAACGCCAATAAGCGCAGCGAGAATTTACATCCGCTTAATTCTTTCGCCACGCTTTCAAGAATGCCCCAGACATTGAATATTCCGCTGTCCAGGTTGTCATGCACTCAAATTTAAGCTAGAAAAAGAAAAGACGGGTTAAACCTCGGAAGAATAGTTTCTACCGCTACGGCCTTTTCTTACCGACACAAATTTTTCTCCGGTAATCTATTAAAATCTAATATTCTAATCTATTATCTAAAGTTTTCCGATAATCAATTCAATAAATCATTGAGTGTTTCTAATGAAATATTCTGCAATAAATGTCAAGAGTTGTTAAGTTCGTTTGTTATGTGAAGACTAAACTTAAAAATTGTACGTTAATAAAACATTAATTAAAACATTAATTACTAAACATATTATTAGCGACAAAGCAAAATTTTCGGGGTTAGTTAGTATTTCTTAAAGATTTGTCCAAAAATGATTATAAGTCTTTGAGTTTTTCGGAATCTAAATCTTTCAATATTGATTTGATACACTCTACCTTATAGAATCAGGGCTATGCTCTACAAATCTGCCATCGGAAGGCTAAACCAGTTATCTTTAGTTACGATAACTAGGGTTTGGGCTGGAATGTTTAGTATTCCTATGTCACGTACGAATCTTACTGTTCTGGATAATGATTTCATTTTATCTATGTAACAATTGAGAATGATTCGAGAGCTGCAGAAGCACTTTTTATAGCTAAATTATTTTAGTAGTATTATTGAAACCGATTTTATTGAGCTAAGATTAATGATCTATTACGAAATCATTTACTAATTTATCTAGATTGCCTTCTACTTTTTCTATTAATGCGAACGGCACTGAATATGCTTTATTTTCCATTGGCGTAAAATTAGGTTTTAATACTAACCTGCCTTCAAACCCTTCTATCGTTTCATTATTTCTTCTTTTTTCGTTTCTGTGATTTCTAAAGAGATCGTTTCACTTTTTGCTGTTACGTTTATGCATTTTTTCCCTACAGGTGTCCGAATGTGTTTGTTCTAATTTGACATTTCCGAATTCTTTCCGAAAAACACATTCCGGTATAACCTCACTACACGCACCACAATCTATCTCAAACGCAATATCTACACCGTTGATTTGTAATATGCACACTTGTGGACTAGAGACTGCTATATTCGAATATGCCCGTTAGTGATACATTCTCATTCTGTTTTGTTCCGATCGCAAACTATACACGTTCGTACTTCGGTAACACGACGACACATGACCATACTTCTTACAGATGAAACACTGCCACATACGTGCAGGACGCGCACGTCTGATGATTATGCGATCTTCCACATCCGTAACACTTGCTATCCTGCTTCGGCGCGCCGCTCTGTTGGTATAAAGGTGTTCTACTACCACGGTTCAATTTCGGACCGACGCTTCGTTTTGGCGCACACTTAATCATCGCCATTTGCCTCGGTTAAGTGTTGCTCTGTTTAATGCTATTTTACGACTGAATTTTATTCTAATTCTAATACATACACAATTATACTTACATCTAACGCTTGCACTATACATTTACTTACATTTACACTGCACATATCACTTACGTATAAATTTGTACATTTCGAAATGTTTTATTGATCAATAAAACTTACTTTTCGTAATGTTTTTTCCAATTTATGAATTACAGTTTCGAACTTGTACGTACACTAGCTATAACATAAAACTTCTAACGTAGATATTACACAGGCTTTAACAAAAATTGTATGGAATGTTACGAACGTAGAATTCACTGCTTTCCCAGATGGTTGATCACGTTTTCCAAAGCATCGCTAATGAGGCAATTTTTGCCTGATTTATTAATAGAATTTGTCAATACGGGCACGCTACAGAAAATCGGCCCCTGAGGTTCCAGCGGTCCGTGCTGCTACCGTTGGCCAAAATGAACTATTAATTTAGCGAAAATGAGCACCACTTGTACTTCATTTTCTAAAGCTCTATCTGACGGTTGGTGTGCATCATTCGCAGTTTTTTTAGCATGCTTTTTCCCCTGCTGATTGCGATACACGTTGACAAAACAGCATGCTCGTAGACTCGTCAAATGGTGTCGATAACATGGCACGTCAATCGTTGCAAAAGCAAGCAAATATTGTGCCGCTAGGCACCGTTAGGGAAGTGGAAATGACACCATAGGGCGGTTCAGTTTTGTAGCCGTGATTGGAGATTTTTCACCTCATTGCTTATTGGATGTGTTGAAAATCCTTGAATCAACACCACCATTCACACGGCACGGCATGGGCTGGATATTTTTGACGCTCTTTTTTCCCCTATTCGTTTTCTTAGGTGATGATGAGCTCTTAAGCTGTGTGTGAGCTTCATGAAGATTTTTGGCATGCATGAGGTGGCTTAAGAGAACTTCCTAGCAAAGCACGGTAAACACCATTAGGGCTATGTGGTAGAGGATGAAATTTCGCGACATGTCTGGGAATGTTTTGCTCCTACGTCGATGGGTCTTAAGTAGGATTGCTTTCATCAATGTATGCTCATCATGCGACAACTCGAAATATTAGTAAAAAAAACTGTTTGTTTGCTTAGTAGTATGTTATGCCTAGGATCAAGGGATTGCTCCAGTTGCTCAACAACAAAAAATGTCCATCAGCCAGATTCCACAAGAATTCGAAAGATGCAAATGTCCGACTAGCACCTTTCTCGATTGGAAATATAACGTTGACAATCGTGCTGCAAACGAAAACAAAATAAGCGTTTAATATGCGATGTCTTTCAGGTTAAATCAAAGGTAATTTTATTAAAATTGATTATCTTAGACGAATTTTCTGTGTGTCTTCCTTGTGAGTGTTGCAACAATGTTCAAGTGGAATAAAATTACTTCAAGACCGCAGCCCTTTTTCTTTGCGTGAGAATTAATCTGAAAGTAATATCCCCTGTCTTTGAGCTTGCAATTGCCCGACCGGCTATAGGCACGCGAAATGATGGGTTTTTAATGGCCATCGTCCACCTCTGATGAAGCTTGTCCGCACCCGAATGACGAAGCAATTTTGTCAAGCTTCTGCTACATTAGTGCTAAGAGATCCGTCCAGCAGTAGGTGGTTTTACTTCCCAAATCACACAATTTTCCGTTCCATTTCCTATCCACCCGGGGTGCTCCGGTTGATGATTTTTCATCGCACTACCTTTCGTGGTGCCATTCTGTTTATGTTTCACGTTTTGTACTAAATGGTTTTTTTACTGGTTAAACTTTTTATTTTTGCTAGTGGTTGTTCTTGATTTCTTGAGCGCATTTCCCGTTCTAGCTTATCCAATCCGATTCGTACCATTATCGGAGAATCGAAATTTAAAAGCTCATCAACGAGCTCACTTTTGAGCTGAAGGGTGTTGGAAAAAAAAGTGAAGCAAAATGAAGCTCGCACAGTTCAACGGCGTGAAATCAGTCGAAGCTAATGCCATCCACAGCGATTGCAAATGGAAAACCGTGTCTTTATGGACCATCGGGACCTACTTTCCTATCTGCCATTCATCAGAGAACAGCTATCCATTTGCTCTGTTTGGTGGAAACTTTAGCCACAAATTGAACGGCACGGTGGTGGTGGTGGTCAGGAAGATGGTGCTGATTGCCAATGAGAATAGTTGGATTGCAGCGATTGAGCTCTTTCAGTATGGCTGGGCTGAAAATCCTCCGATAGTGTGCCTGTGGATAGAAAAATGGCGACCAGAACGGGAAGCCCTAGACTCATCAGAAGGGACTGGAAGTTTGATCCGCTTCGTTAGTTAGCAACAACTCAACCGACCCAACGAAGGCAAGCACCGTAACAAGACAATTTCGTACCGTAGTTTCAATAGCTTTCAACGTTGATCCGGTCCGCGATTGGCGCAGCATTCAGAACAACCGCACAGAAGAAACTTCGTCACGATGTATCATAAAGCTTGGGATGAAGAGACAAGGTTTCCGTTTCCGGATTCAGAAATGCCTTTCGGTGCCTAGGGCAAGGATATGTGCCTTCTTCCTTCCGATTTTGAACGAAGCCATTGTAGAACAAAATAGGTCGTCTTGAGCTGCCACCTCTATGAAAGAGGGTTAGTGATGAGAATTTATATTTGCGCTTACTGTTGTTTATTAGCGACGAACGAAACGTGCTAGCAGCTGTCACTGATTTGTACTTCCGGCAGAGTACACCATCAACAAACATTCCAAAGGCTTTGAAATAGAATAATCTTGTAATAAAAATGACAGCGAGCAAAAATATGCTATACACATAATTAAGCATCAGATGAAAAACTGTAACCAAATGGCTTCTCGCGAATTTCGTCACCAAAGGTAGAATGTGTAATAGAACCTATTTTTATGTGTTTCTACTGTAAACGTAATTCTACTTAGTTTTAAACCAATTCATTTTTTGAGAAAAAAAAAAATAAAATGTTGTGCCTTATTATTTAAATGATATTTCTGCTATCCCCTACGGCAAATCCAAATAAAAAAATACTAATATGTTTGAAGATTTTTTAAATACCTTGTTAATCTAGTCGAAGCGTTTTATTTACTGTGAATGTATAAATCACTGAAAAACAAACATTCTGCCATGTTTGCAATAGTTAGATAGACTAGTTTACCTGATACGCTTTAGTTAATTTTACTTTTTTATTTAATCACACATAAACGCTAAAAAAACCTTATTATCCAACGAAGCTGAACGAAGCTAGCTGCTGCATAGATATATTATGAGATATAAAAAATAACATTAGAACATAATAAATATATTTAAAGCGGTATTTTTCCAACAGGACTGTGATTTTTAGTTCATCGAAAAAATAAATTGCATCTACATACCTGTTATCGCTTCTGATATGATCGTCAACTTCATCATCTTATGAACAGATCATGTGCCGTAACGTATTATATATTTTGCCATACAGTGGTTTTTAAACCAATTAAACCACTAAGAAATATTAAACTCTTTTGTCCTAAGAAAATAAAGAAAATCAAAGTTTATTTATAAATCACTAACTAACTATTAACTGTAACTAACTACCACGATTAAAAAACAAAGTAAAAAAAACTGTAAAACTTTCTCCTTGCACCTATCGCAGGAAATCCATTTCTATTTTAGTACCTCCTTAAACCAATCAATGTACATCGATATGCGGTGTACAATGCGCAGCGAAGAAGAATTACACCGTCCGTGACTGTATATGTTGACAATATACTCGGTGAAAAGATTTTTATCCTCATTTTTCCTGTAAATGATCGGACTACCCGATGGATAACAACTCTGTTCATCTCCATATACTCCCGGAACCATACATGTTCTGTTTGGATTTGTGAATGGTTGTGCAAAACGCGCATTACAATCTCTCAAGTACATCGGATGTATCGGCTGGAAACCATCTGAAGGGAAAAAAGGAATGATCGTTTAAAAATTATGTTGTTTGCTCGAGCGGATATAAGAAAATTTACTTACTCCCGCTAAAAACTTGCGACTCGACTGGATTATGAGTTTTGTTCTGCCATAAACATCCCAGGAACGTAGTAACTGTAGGCTGCACCGGTGATACAAGTTTCAACAGTGCAATATTGTTTTCGTACGATTTCACATCAAATTCCGGATGATACGCTGTCATTTCGACGGGTATAATTGCTATATCTGTGGCAAATTGTCCAGACTGGAGCCCACCTAAGCGCACAACGTCTGGAAGGTATTCTTTTGATGCCAAACAGGAAGCGGCTGCCACAACTGCACGTGTACTAATCAGATATCCGACACATTGAAACTGTATTTGCGATCCGTCGTCCCATCCTATCTCAGCCTGTAAGTAAGTAATCATGTCAGTGGGTTTGGTGCCATTCACACGATAGACGACTAAAAACCTACAACATGTGGTAGCCTCGTTTTTAATGGTTGAAATCCATCCCAACGCTGCTGACGTTGCTTTCGTAGATGAGCGTAACGTTGCTCGCACTCATTGAACTCCATCTCGATTGCGCTCGGTGAGGTTCGTACATCGTAATTTGGACAGCAAACTACCGAACCATTAGAGCATAAAATAACTGAATCACTGTTTTCCATTCGTTGCCGTATGCTGGGACAGGTATTGTGTAAAACACAAACGCCTTCAATACCGCCTCCGTAAGTACATCGATCGTGCAATTCTAGATCTGGATTAATAAAGATCACCGAATCTCTTGATCCAGTACCACTGCTCTGTCTTTTGTTGGCTATTTCAGGTAGTATTACGGACTCGATCCACTCCCTATGGGCGTTGAACCGTACAGCTACGGCCGGTTCTCCGAAACCACAATCACGCCCAAACAGGTTCATTCCATATGCGTAGTTGAAGTATCGGGAAAATCGCCACATTTCCCGCTCAATAGGACCGCCAAACTGTTGATCGCAAGTCGTTGGGACCAAGAATGGTTTGTTCTGGAAGCAGATATGTTCCGTCTGGAGACCCATTCCAAGTTGTGTACGATACTGTTCGGCCAGTCGGCATTCGTTGTTGGACTGCAGTGTTGCACGAGGTGAGATTGCAATGGTGCGAGGATCTTAAAGTTTCAATTGCAGAGAGTGTTTTACTAATGAGGAAATGGTTTTACCTTCACAGTCTGTAACATACCGAGCGTTGTTATTTGTTCATCACGATTGTAGGGTGTCATATCGGCACGACCTTTCCCGATAACTTCAAACTGGGAATCTGGAATGGAATCATTATACCACACACATGCGGGAATAATCGGTACGGCATACGGGAGTTTCAAAATTGCAATATTATTGTAGTATCGCCCACTCGCTGGTTTATACTTTGGATGGACGACGGTTTCACTAACATTGACGAAATTGCCATTACTCAGCTTAACTCTCATAGGGCTGGCACTGGAATGCGAATGGGAAATATTAAACATCTTTATTTTCATTGAGTTTTTCCTTTTTTCCAACATACCCCATATGGGAAGCACATTCCGCCAATGTGGCAACGGCATCACGCTCAATGAGTGTACCGGAACAGTTTTCCCGGCGAGGAACTATGGAATTTGCCCACATGATTTCAACCCGTTGTCTACTGTCGCCACTTACCAAGTGAGCATTGTCCGAATTATACGATTCATAATTATTAGATCTCGAAACCACTACATCATCCTCGTACTCGCGCACATGTACGTAGCGCAGAGCGCAGGACCATGGTTGAAACTTTTGTACCGTCGCCGATTCTCCTTCCTTCTGGAGTGTTTCAATTATCCACTCTACGAAGCTAGATACGCGCGCATACACACCAGGATTCGCTTGTCCGCACGGTTTACCGAACGAAGTGACACCTACGAGAAATGGTGTCATTTTGGCGTTGTGCAGCAATTTCACATGCAACGGACCACCAGAGTCTCCCTGCAAAGGCAAATTAGGATAAAAGACATTTGTATACGATGGTTAAAATCGTTCCGTCTCGGCTTACCGGACACGTATCCATTTTTTCATCACCAGCACAAAGATGATGCGCATGAAGTCCATTGCGCAATCCACGCTCGGAGGAGGTGTAAAAACGCGAGCACTCAGTGTTGTTCATAGGGGTTAGGTCGACCTTTAGCAGAATGTTCGTTTTGTCCTCACCTTAATGACACAACGATCGAAGTACGTGTGATTGTTTTTTTTTTATATCTTTGGGATTTACTGCTTTTATTATCCACCACGTATGGGGTTTGTACTCACCAAAACCTGTTTTACCCCATCCGGCGGCATAGAGCTTCGGGAAGCGTACCTCATCGTCTAGCCAAAGGCAGGCCGGTGCTACCGTTTCATGCACACTAGATCGAAAGCAATAGAACAAGAACAGATAACGAGGACAATAAAAAACACTTCACTGCGCCCGCACTTCTGCGCGAATAAAGTCATTGTACGACAATTCTCACGTGATATTCTTTTCGAGCTGCATTAACGCCACATCGTAGTACTTGGCACTGTACCGATGCTGTTGGTGGCGGATGATCTTCACTATACGTAACTGCTGCGGAAACTCATCGTCCTCATCGCTGTAGATGTTAAGATCACCCATACGTGCCACATCCGGTGCTACATCTCTGCGGGTGAAGTGAAATGCGTTCCGATAATTAGCACAAGCAGACCGAGAGTTGTTTTAACATCAATTGATTACATACTCATCGTTCGCTGCACAGTGCGCTGCCGTAAGAATGAAGTTCTCCCATATCAGTGATCCACCGCAGCCCCAGATTATTTTGCCATCGGTTCCCGTCCATCCGATCGCGGCGATATGGGCAAACTCGCGCAACAACGCTGGATTACCGTAGGCTGGTGCCACCAACCCTATGAAACCGTCTTTCCAGTTTCGTGTGTGACAGTCTAGTTTCGAAAATTATACCAGCTTTTGGTTCTGTTTCTTCAAAAGGTTCAAAGGTGTCCAGCTCTACTCACCATCTAATGATATTTTATCGAACGCCAACATCATATCCATACCATCTTCGGGCAATTTTGGATTGATTGGAAACAGCTTGGATGCAGCTGCAAATATCCAATAGAACGATGAGTACATCATGAAACAATTGTTTCGACTGTTTACTTACTGTACGGCAACACCGCAATAACGAGCAATGCAAGTAGCGCCCAATCACACGCCATTATCACTGAGCTGCAGTCAATCGTGTACTAATGCACGATGGGAATTCATTAGGCAGTGGAAGTGCTGTGTTCAGTTGCAACATTTACCCTGTTACAACCGTTTCGTGTTCACATATACCTGCAGGAAACCGGTTTAGGTACGTCTTTCCAATGCGTCCGCGATAGAGTAAACTGTTAATCTGCGTGATAGATCTCATGCATACGGAAGAGTGAAAACATGATTTGCGGGTGAGATAGCTGGGAATTCAGCAGGGAATTCTTTTATTGTTTTGCTTCACTTTGAACTGCTAATGATGTAGGTAAGTAGGCAAAACCCAGGTCGATTTATGAGCACAAAACCCAAAGTCATGTTATGGGTAACAGCCAGCGATCCTAGCAACAAAAATTTATGTTGTTTTTTTTCGTATATATGTGTATTTATGAGTCGGAAGAAAAAATAACATGATTACCTGGGTAACATTAAAACATTCTAAGGTTGATTTTTTTTAAACTATCGCAAGTTATCTATTATCCAAGAAACGTATACTGAGATACGGGTATTGAAGAACAGATCGTCAGTTCCACAATTAGTTTTACTGAAGATGCCTACCAAGTACCCGACAGGTGCTGCATCGCTTCCTTTTCCGTGCCACACAATAGGATCGCCAGAGTTGGGACAGTCAGATGATATTGATTTGTCAACAAGCGTACAGTATTCTCCAGCGTGCAACTTGACCTTCATAATCCGCTCACAATGAGAAGTGTACATGGGATGTACGCTTTCTCGTCGCAGTTGTGATTTAACTACAATCAAAACAATTGGTGTATTTGTTTGAAGGTTCTACTAACGATTCTAAGATCTACCTACCAACGGAATGTATTGTCGAAACCAATGGCGTGTGGGTTTCATTTCTCCACAAACATCCTGGAAAGACAGCTGCCGTAGGTTGAATCGCCTCGAACAGCTTCAACAGTGCGAGATTATTCGTCTCTGTGATAGAATTATACTGAGGATGAGAGATGATGCTTTTAATTCGCGCTCGAATGAAGGGATCTTCGTATTGACTGCGGATAGAGCCCAGCGTTAGAAAATTGGGTTTGCGGTTTTCTATCAGAGTGCAAGCAGCACTTGTTATTGCAGTACTCGTTGTAATCAGATATCCCAGACATAACATGTGCGAATCACCACTCCTTTCATCCATCCAAACAACATCCACCTAAAACAGGAATAATCAATCATTTAGTACAATAACTACGTCTGGAGCACAACGAAATGGTCTAAATTACAATGTGCGGTTGAACATCAGTTTTCTGTGAAGCACCAATGAAGTTGCGTCGGCGGAATGGCTCGTACCGATTTTCGCAATCCTCAATCTGTTGATCTTCATCGTGCAAGCGCTGTTCATCATCCATGACGTCTTTTGGCAAACAACACACAACAGTGCCATTCGTACAAAATAATAATCCTTCCTGTCGATTCACACGGTTCCGCACTCCTCTACAATGCTCCACGGGGACACAAAGTCCTACCGAACCATCATAAAAATCACACCTATCGAACAGCTCAAGATCAGAGTTGATGAACAGGACAGCATCTTTTGTTGGGGGTTTATCTATAAGTGACCTGTTGGGGAGCAGCACTGACTCCAACCAATCCATATGGGCATGCAGACGAACAGCTACAGCTGGCTCACCGAAACCGCAATCTCGCCCAAAAAGACTGATTCCATATACATGTGTAAAGAAACGTTGTAGTCTAACTACCGTACGCTGCAGAGGACCTCCACTGGTGAGTTCACACACCTGAGGTACCAGAAACGGGTCATTACCAAAACACAAATGTTGATGTAGGAGTCCTTGTTCGAGCTTCCCAAGGTATTGGGTTGGAAGTGAACAGTTGTTATTGTCATATGCATAAACTGTGGAAGTTAGTCGCATGCTGCTGGAATCTGCATCAGGAAACGGGAATGAAAATATATAAAATTCAAATGACCATGGCTGCAAATGTGTTATTTGTCTACTTACTATGTATGGTTTTATCTTTATACTGATACACATTCAGATCAACCCGACCGACTGTTGACATTTCTATTTCTGGATGTGGTAATTCCGCAGCATTCCAAATGCAAGCCGGTAAAACGTTAAACGATCCGTTGATCTTCAACACCGCGATGTTGTTGTAATATGAACTTTTGGTGAAATTCGGATGCACGTACAGCTCCGTCACAGTATATTTCATTTCCTCCACTGCATCATAGAAATATCCGGTCCTTGCATAATGAATCACATGGCTAGGTTTCACACTAAAACGGAATCAAATAATCATTTAAAATGTATTGAAATAAACAAAACCTGAATGATATTACCCTGCGTGTGATGCACAATCACCTAATATTACCACTGTGTCATGATCGATGATGGCACCCATGCAAGTGGTTTTCTGCGGCATGATAGGATCAGGCCATTTTAATTCTACTATCTCCTTCATAAAGTCCGTCGTAATGTAGGAACGCTGCGGATTGAAAGACTCGTACACGCCTGTTCCATTTGTTACGACAGTCGATATTGCGAGCTGTCGTATCGCGACGTATCGTAACGCGCAGTCTGCTGGTTCGAATTGGCTATCTGTTATCTCCGGAGCGCCATTCGATTGAAGTGTTTCCAGAATCCAGGATCGAAATGGTGCAATTCGGGTGTACACACCGGGATGGGATTGTCCACAAGGTCGTCCAAATGATGTCAGACCTACTAGAAAGGGCGTCACCTTGCCATTGTGCTGCAGTCGTATGTGTAAAGGTCCTCCAGAATCACCCTGAAGATTAGTTTAACGTGAGCTAACCATTTTCGTATCATTATTAATTACATTTGTTTTTACCAGACAGGTATCCATCTTTTCGTCACCGGCACAAATATGATGCTCATCAAGTCCTTTTCGCAAACCTCGAATGGTTGCAGGGGTGTAGTTTTCCGAGCAGTTTTCATTGCTAATCGGTTTCAGCGTAACTTTGAGCAAAATTGGTGTTTTTGATTCTCCTGTAAAAATGTATTTAGACACATTATTTAAACTGCATAGAATTGTTTATGTCTCCAAGAGCTACATTTACCAAACCCTGTCTGTCCCCAACCGGCAGATTCGAGCTGTTTAAATCGTACTTCTTGATCTAACCAGAGACAAGCTGGCGCTACTGTTTCGTGGACACTAAGCAGAATGAACCGAAATAGTGGTTATTATTTTACAAACAATACAAATTCATACTCACGTGATATTGTGCTCCAATTGTAGCAGTGCTATATCGTAGTATTTTGAACTAAACAGGTACTTCGGATGACGAAATATATTTACGATCGTGATCTGTTGTGCGTACGTATCATCATCAGCACTATATATGTTAAGATCACCAAAACGAACTACATCGGGAGGGATATTCCTATGAGCAAAGAGAACAAATCAGTTTCTGATTGATTGCTTTCCTTTAGGCCGTTAATCGCTAATCCACAACTCAACTCATCATTTGCCGTGCAGTGAGCGGCCGTAATAACGTAGTTGTTCCATATCAATGATCCACCGCAGGCCCATACGATCGTCCCATCCTGTTGAGTCCATCCGATTGCACCAATGTGTGCAAATTCGGTTAGAAAAGCTGGTTGGGCAAAAGCCGGTCCTACTAAACCCCTGCCTCCATATACGTAGTACCTTAAGTGACAATCTTTGGGGAAGACTTGAAACGTTTAGTGCTTTTGTTAAGCAGGCAAATGAACAGCAAATTACCGTCGAGAGTAGTACGTTCATTTGGCATGAATGTATTTTCGGGGATATCTTCCTCAATCCCTGAACCAACCGGATACAGCATTGCTGTAATTACTATGAAAGAATACAAAAAAAAAAGTTTACTTTCTTCTAACAAGCCAGCTCTAAGAAGTTAAAATCCGTACACTTCACTAGACCACATAGTACAACAAAACAGACACGCTTCATCGTCGATCAGTTCTTTTCAAGAGCTAACACGATACTGTGGTGTATTAATATACATTCTGTTTGATTGCCTATGCGTTTTCTAGTCCAATAGCTCTCACTTACACTATTTGCATCTTGATAAGATTGAGTTGTATGTGTTTGAAATAAATATTATGTTCCACGCAATGCAAAGCAAATAAGTGACAGAAAATGGAAAATTATAATACGACAAAAACATTTTTGTCTACAAAAACATTTTGCTATTTTGTTTACATCAGAAAGCCCAAGCTTTATGTCACACAGTAAACACAGTAATTGAGTGATTGAAAATATCAGTGTTGCGTTATGTTTAGTCGGCAGCAAGCAATACTACCTTGCGTTGCGCTAGTTGTGTGTAAGCGAAAGCCAAACGCAAGTCAGATCAAGTTAGTAGATTCGATCTATATTTGCATCTGATAAGAGCAGTGTGTAGTTTACCAGCAATAGAATGCTAAATAAATTCGATTGTGTACGCATTCTGGGTTCATTTTTTTTTATTAAACTAATTTTTTAATTATATTGTTATTCAAATAATGAAAAAAGGATCTATATAAGTTTTGTGATAAATATGTCAAGAATCCCTTGGACTTATTATTTCTGAGCTTTTATCTACAGTAGAAATTCTTTTGCATAACATCCAAAGTTTTACGATTTTACTCTTCTTCATTACTTCTAAAAGTATAATAAAAAAAAAGTTTACTGCCTGACAAGGCACATCGCATGATTTGACAAAGTCATTCTTCTGCTCACTGTTTCTCGTTGGTAGTGATGCTCGTAGGCATTGTTCAATGAGTGACAAATTTCTGCTTCCGCCGCATTCAAACTCACCTCTCCAGCTTCCGTCCGTATGAAGCTGACGGTTGAAGAATGTAACATATACGCGACAACTCATCATCATCGCTTTCATCATGGCGCGTACGAGCAGTCTGGAGAGTTGTATAAGGCGCGTCAGCTTATTAATGATCTTTACATGTTATGGCTCCTGCGTTCGCTCGTAAACCCCCTACTCAAACTAGTCAATAACGGTTTTGCGGAAGGCGGTTTTGGAACTCCATCATGATCATGTTCGTCATCGAAGAAAGCTAGATAAGAAAGTGCAACCAGGACAGGTGAGGATGACTCACGTGACTGATGAAAATATGACACGCGCAAAACCTGAAGAATGACTGAAGAATATTGCAAACAACCCTGAAGAACCTTTCTAAGGTCTTTCACACAGAAACGAAAAAAAAAACAACAAAGTGATTTATGAAGCTACATTCCTAACAAAGCACAACGTAAGAAAGAAAAACTGGACCCCATCTTCCAATCTAGTCTTCAGGTGTGTCAAAATGGGGGAAGAGTTTGTAATGGCTTTCCCTTCGTCAAGGAATACCGGCTTAAACACGTTCCCTCATCACGCCGGATGCTGCGTGCTTTGATAGTGCCGATAGGTCCTTGCCTTCATGGCCTCGTTTTCCAAGAGGCTTTCGACCTCTCTTTCAACCATTTTCCACGGTACGAGTTTACTTTGTTTCTTGCACATCGCAACATGACCGCACCATTGTGTGCCGTGTTGTTGATTTTTACGCAGCGTTAGCTTTTCTTCCCGTAACACTTTTCGAAGTTTTTAAGCTTTTCTTCGTATCCATAATCCACGCGTTTTGAGCTTGTACTTTGCCGTTGTGTGAGTGAGTAGCAGTCATCAAAAGCAATCCATTCATCTAGCTCTCCCGTAGCGAATGGGTGATTCCAGCGGCAATGGTGATTCCGGTGGCGTACGTTCCGGTGGAAAGCAAATGAATGGTGATGAATGCCACACGCTCCGTTGGAGTTTGATCCGTCTGTAGGCAGATGTTGGTGGAACGCTTTTTGTTTTTGGTGATAGTTGAAATATCGCGTTGGTAGTGTGAGTTTCTGTTGAAAGTACTGTACAGTATCAAGGAATATATCTTAACCTATAATGGCATCAAATGATAAACTTTATTTTCAGACTCATTACTGTACAAAATAAATGTTTCGACGATGCGATACTATTTTTCGTTCAATTTATCACTTAAACCCTTAACTGCTTAATTATTTGACGACCTCAAAATAATTGTATTATTATTACTTTTTACAAATAAATTAAAAAATATTTATTCGCCCAACGTGGGGCTCGAACACACGACCCTGAGATTAAGAGTCTCATGCTCTACCGACTGAGCTAGCCGGGCAGTTGACAATGTCGTGGATTAACAAACAATACCAAAGATGAAAAGTTTTATGTTTCGATGAACTTAGCATAAATCAAATGTGTCATAGAAGTATTAGTTGTATATTAGGTTTTATATATCTAGCAAGCCTTATTTTCTCGTCACATAGCATATTTTTATATACGATCTTCTAGGTGTACAAAGCGGGGTTTAAAAGTGATGCACTGTTACATGAATTTTTATTCATCGATAAAATGTAGAAATATTTTAGAGAAATAACAGGGAAGATTAAAAAAAGGATCACAATGTAACCGAAGAGCAAAAGCTTTGTACATGTATTATCAAACAAACAAAAAGTCAGTTGGCTTATTTTTGCTTGTATAATGGAAATACATGGGTAGTGACTTTGAGGAGACTGTCACGGTCCTTTTTTTATTTTGTATAATTTGAAATTAATAGAAGCCGGTAGTAATTTTACAAAAAATAACCATAGAACATAGTTTTGATTGATTCATTAAAAGAATCCTCGTTAAATGATGCTTCGTCTGGTGCATCGGAAATGTGCTTCAGTTATAAAAACTTATTGTAATTTAATTTTGTTTTGCCACTATCAGTCTCTTATGAATAAAAATAAATAAATTTAAATACGTCTTTTATGCTGACAGATTAAATTGAATCATTGTACAGTATGCTTGCATTGTACAGTATAGTTGAATTTCGTTCGGCTAACAACTCCTCAAATGAACCTGTTAATTGTGCATCTACCACTAGTCATCATTTCGTCGAAATATTCAATCTATGCTTCAACCGTTTGCCTGCGGTAACACAAGTTTGTGAAATACGGAAAAAATCGACAAATCTCCTCTCAACAAGAAATCCATGTCCTAGCAACAATCCTTCTGTCCGTCTGTCAAAAAGCAAAAAAATCCGAAATGAATTTTCTCGCTTGTTCGCTTGTGAAAGAAAAACACGCTTTTTTGTGTTCTGCTTTCATTCAAAATCTGTCAGTAGAAGCCAACAAGAACCGATGTCAAAATAAACAACAAACATTCACACCATGGAATGTTTTCCAACCAAGGAAAAACGCACGGGAAAACTTTTCTTTTCTATTGATGATTAGCCCTTGAAATTTTGCATTTTGGTCGATATTTTTACCTAGCTTCACCCAAGTTAGTGCAAGAGCAACTGCTAAAATACAGTGTACGTCCATGTTACTGTCACTGGGTTGGTTTGTAAAAATCTTTCATCTTGTCAATAGCAGAAAAGGTGTAAAGAAAATGAACTGCAGTAATCGAAACGAATTTTTGTATTGCGTTTTACCAGTCAAAATTAACCCTTTTGTTGCGTGTTTACCATGATTGATGGCACGATAGTATTGAAAGTTTGGTCAGGTTAGACAGTTAACTCAATGCAAACGATTAGGTTTTTGGGGCATAGGGAATTTTTTGTTAATTTTATATTCTAAAATTGATAGCAGTTTAGTACATAACTTATAGCTGGTGTTACTTCAGAATATTTTATTTATGACAAAGCACTTTCACACAATCAACCTCTTACGTTTACGTAGAGAGTTATATGTATAGAGTACTACTTTTATTTTTCTTTCAAAAAATATTTTTATAATAATTATTTTTAGTTAATGCAAAAAAACAATCTTTTATTATTTAAAAAAGACATCCGCCAGGTTGGTATAGACATAGAATCTATGGCAAACAGCTGGGTACGATGTCGAAATTAGTTTTGTTAGCGCCCCCTTACAAATACTAGTGAATTCATACTCTGACTATACCATGGTATATTCCAAGGGAACTGTTTCACGGGTATTAATAAAAGTATACGGGAAAGGTGTGTTTTAGACACGATTTTACGTTTTGAACACACATTTGGTAAACGTAAAAGAGTTTTTTTTGTTAAACAGACTTTTATTACACCTACACCTTGTTGCAGAAAGTTGTAATGTTGATCGACACTAAATGAACACTAAACTATGCTGACGTTTGTAAAACAAAACAAAACTTGGCAATGTTTCACGTGATGTTATTTTAGAAAAAAGTCAGACATCAAGAAGTGATACACCCTGCATATGTATCATATAATTTTAGAAAAAAATCAAACTTCAAGAAGTGATACACCCCGTATATAGTGATAACAAAAATCATATGCGTAAGACATCGCCAACTCAACATATAAACAATAATTAAAAAAAAAATTAACTGAAAACGCCTTGCTAATTTCTAAAACGCTTTGTTTCATTTTTTATCGTCCCAGGCTGTTATCTCGGCAAACAAAGCAACTGATACTAATTTGTGTGAACCGATAAACAAACACATCAATAAATACTCTCCATTTGTTTGTCTTTCGTATTTACGATATGGTAATTTTATTTATCTTGATTCTTGCCTATCAATAAAAAACAAAAACTAAACGAAACCACTCAAAGTTGTTCAATTTAATTTGTTCCTAAGTTATCGTGTCTCTCGCCCCGGGATGTCATGTTTATGCTTCATCCACTGTTTCAATTCCATCTCCAAAAAAGATACCCTGAAGGGTCGTTCTTCAGAGAAACATTTCCTTTCCAATACACAGATTGTTCGCTCTTGTTCAAAATGTTTATGATTTTTCATTTCCATCCCGTTGTGTGTGTGTGTGTCTGTTTTTGTTTAACCTCTCGTCCTTAGATTGCTTTCTATCCCTTTGATACCTCTACAGACCCCTCTTCCATACGATGACTCGGTTAAGGGATGGAAGGAAGAAAAAATGGAAAACTTTTTCGACCATAATTCTCTACCAAAAACCCATCCAGATTGAAGGTCCATTTCTTCAAGGCTCTTCTTTGAATGGAAGATGGGGTTGAATTTTCGGAAGCATTTTTCCAGTTTTCCCCCGAAGCTGTAGTTGCCCCAGGTTGGTGCCCATTTCCATCAACATCATTATCAGTAGCATCATGATCGATCCGATTCCATTTTTTTCTCGTTCTTTCTTCTCCTTTGGAGTACAGTGTCCTGTTTTTGCTTTCGTTTGTTTCAAAAATTACTCCTCTAGAGAGAGGATCCTGAGCTGAACGCGAGGTACTATACTCGTTTTTGGAAGAGGAAGTTTTCCCGATTAAATTGCGTGCTGTTCCTCCTTGGGGCCTGTTTTGAACGGTTGCTTATATTTATACTCCTTGGAAGGTCCGGATAGCTCAGCGTTCGTTGAAACACTAGGCGAATAGCGCCCAGTTTATGATGCTCGGTACCAAATGTCCTGCGGTGATTTGTAAATGGGTTGAACGGTTCTATCAGTTTTGTGAAAATTTTGCTGCACCAACAGGACGTCAATCAGCGGCATGAGGTGACGACTTCCGGGACGCAGAGAACAAACAGCGCGAGTGATGTCGATAACAGTCCCTCCGAAAAAAAAGCATGTCGATATGAATTTGTCAAGCGGAAGATAATTAATTCCACCGGATCATGATTGAAGATAAATATCCGGTTGGGTTTTGTCGAGTTGACAGGACAGGATGAATGAACCTTCCAAGTGGAAAGTGACCGAACGAAAGTGGTTTACTGAACGGAAGTATACGCTATGACCGTCCATTTTGGGACTGCCGTATCAGATGAAATTGCGGGTATCGTAAGGTATTGCAACGGAGGAAGATGAAGATTTGAACAGATTAGGCAAATTTATTGGAATAAATTACAAGCGGTACTTTAAGTCAAATTATAACCAAAAGTAGAGCGTTAAACTGTACGCAAATTGGAATTTAATTTCTTCGGCTATAAACATTGTCGGTAAACGTAGATAAAGTAAATTGTTTGCTGGCTCTACAATAATACACAGTGCAAGCCAACTAATCAGTAAAGATCAAGCTGACTTTTCAACAATTTTCTATTTATTCATTGTGTAATGTAATGTTATCAATATTTATAAGTGAATTAGTACATCAAATTTTTAATCGAGTATGCCCGGGATAAGTCAAAGGACAAGGAGGAAATGCCTTGTGATAATTGTAATACTTCAGCTTCAGATGCTGACAATACGGTCGAAGCCGTAATCATTAAGTATAAATCAAATAGTACATCAAATTAAACGATTGATATTTCAAAAATTATTGACTTTAAAAATTTTACGTTAAAATTCATTCGTGAAAAAAAATAATAAATTAATTTGTTTTCTTTTCATGTCGTTACATTTTCTTTTTCAATTTTTATATTGGTCCGGCGCAGCTAAAAATTAAAAATTATGGTTTAAATGAAAAAGTAAATTTAATAGTCAGTTTCAGACGTATAGTTTAAAACCAATTAATGTATGAAAATGTGAGTAAAGTAAATGTAAATGAGTAAATATTATGACATATCACATAACTTTTAACGGATGCGTGTATCAAAAATTTTCATATTAAAAAGTTAATGATGCACAATACGAATGTTTTTTCTTTTTTGTTTTTCTATATAACTTTCCCGAAAGCTTTCTCGGCTACCACAGTACCAATATTCATCAAAGTTCTTCAGATCATCAAAGTTTTAGCGCACATTCCATTATCGTGCAGTAATTAAGAGCACTTAGTTTTTTTAGTGCGGTGAGTGTTGAAATTTGAAAGTTTTGTTTGATTTTTTGTACCTTTGCAGATTAGATTACTAATACCCACACATACATTCATTCACATACGCTTTCGACAAGCTTTCAACCGAAAGAACGTACACGAGTTAATGAGCATGATTCTGATCTGCTGATTCTGATGTATTCTTCATTAGACCGAAGAAAAAAGTGATTCTATAGTCGTCGTAAAAAAAAATCTTTCTAACACCTTCCATGTTCTCCTTCGGTGCTTTAAGCACTTCGAGAATAAACGTCAGGATGGATCGGCTGAACTAATTATGCAAAAAACTTTCCCACAGCCATTCCCCCTCATCCACGCTGAGAGAGCTCTATACCCTCAAGGGGGAACCCACAAGTCGGATCTGTACGGTCCAGCTGGTACACACTTTGCCTGCTAACTTTTTTGCTGACATTCGAGGCACATTTCTTTGTTTGGCAAAGTATGGCCCAAGAATGGTGGCTTTAGACGAGGGGATGAAAAACTTTAAATCAACCGTAAAACTACGAACTAAGTGTGTTGCGTGAAGAGGTATTGGAGAAATGCGAAGGTAAGAGGTTAGTTCAAATAAAAGTATGGGCAAGTTTAGGCTTACGTTTGGGGCGATGCAAATTTTCTTTTATGTTTGGCATAGTTTACTATGCCACCAAACAAATTTTCCTACTCATGTCTTGGTTTGAATGCTTTAGTTATTCTTCATTATTGGCGTGGACCGGTGGTGTATGTGATAAACGGCGCCGGTTCTACCCGACAGGCCCGAGTATCAAATCCCATCCGGACCGTGTCCTTGTAAAAACGACGGATTATTCGAATACATTAAAAAAATAAGTCAATGCGACCATTTCTGGATTACTAGCTTAATTTTTAACACGTAGCCGTAAACTAGAAATAGACGGTATGCCATTAGTGGTCGTTAAGCCAAGATGAAGAAATTTACTTTAGTACTACCTTTTCTGCAGTACTACGCTACAAAATTAAAAAAAGTTAAAAATTAAACCAAGTAATATTACTTTGTAAAATTTACACAAATTTTATTTTAGAATTTTCAAAAAGACTTACATGATGTTATTCATCAATTTCAACTATTTAGAGGAAACATAGAACGTAAATCTTATTTGAAGATTCCCGTTAAAACCATCCAATGCTATGCAACCGTTTGTTTGGTTATGAAAGTAACCATTGCAGAGAGTGTAATATTATGATTTGTACCGTCTCATGCAAAGAGCGACCTTTCTCACAAAACGAGACGGGCAGTCTTTTGCAGAATTGTTTCTGTTGATTTAACACGCCCGTATCAAAATCAAACGAAGATTAATCGATCAGCATTTCCAGCAACCCTTGACAAACTATTGGTCGGCCCTTTTCTAGCAAGAACTCTGCTCTCCACATATTCTCACATGCCAACGATCTGATCTACCCGTCCACTTACGACTATTGGGAAGCTTCACTCCTGCAGCACGAACAAAACGATCCCTTTGAGGCAACCCGGTTCGGCCGGGTTTTTGGTGTGTGTTTACTTTCGGTCTGGCTTGAACAAACTGCACCCGACGTACTATACGTACCACTGCGAAGGTATAAGGGCCACCGAAATGGGGGTGTGCGTGCCAAAGCAGGTCAAGTTCGCTGCTCGCTGCTCGCTTTCTCGCCCCAATCAGTCAGTGGCAATAAATTTTCATTGGTCCTGTAAAATTTGATAGGAGAAAATTTATGTTCACCCCATTTCTTTCAACCGCGTTCAAAATGGACCAGCAAATATTTACTCCCCTGATTGGCCACCGGAGAGAATCCTCCTGGAATGATGAAGGGAATGGAGAGAAGTGTATTTTTTTGTCTTCTTATGGAGGGTAAGGTTTTTTTTGGTGCGAAAATGTGCGAATACTGTTATGAGCGCTCCATTCTTTTACATCGACATGATTAAACCTGTGGTGGATTATTTATCATACAGAAATATATTTCATATTTTAATGACTTTTGTGAACACCTCTGCGCACTCGTAATGGGGAAAGGAATGTTAATAAAGATATTTTAATTTATAACATTTTTTTTTTTTATTTATAAAGAACGGCCTGGCCGTATTGCTAATTTATAACATTTGATGAGTATACTTTCTGTTTAATTTATTTTCAACGAAAATTTAATGAAATAGATTAGTTCAGATGGTTTTTAATGAGCGAAAAGAACACGATACTGCATCTCGGACTGAAATGAATTATTTTACACGGATCAAATGATAATCAGAATCTTCAAAGGAACCTTTATTCCTTTAATTGAGGCTAAAATGTCAGAAGGTCGGTCGCTTTCAGCATATTCTAGTTTCATCTTGCGGAGCAGCTTAAGCTCAGACAAGGATGTCCCTGGTTTTATGATGAAATCCTTAGTAATCCTCCCGACTGTTTCTTCGTGCCTTCTTCTAACCCTAACACAAGAAAGGAAAGAACCATACCATGTCATGCCGGGTTCGTCTTGACATGCTCAAAATTTAATTTATAACATTCCATCGGGCTGATCGATTTGGTCTGGTCTGGGTGAAGAATTGAATGGACTTGCATGCGTAAGGGGCACCCAGTGTCAGGGTGCTGGTTTGGAGCAGTGGCAAAAGTATGCATCGATGTTAGCCGCTAACGGTAAAGGTGGAATAAATTCCGCACGAAACAAACCATTTTCAGCCGGGCGGAGCATATTCGATCAACCAACAAAACCCAGGTGGCTTTTCTGCCCGCACGACGAAAGAAAGGATGAGCAGGTTTCGATGGCAAGTAAATACAAAAACTGGAGCAAAATTTCTATAAAACACCACCGCCAAGCGAAACTGGCCCGTGCGCCTCTGTGTGCCCAGTCACATAAATAAACTTTTGAAGTGCCACCGGGAGGTGAACTCGATCTCGATCGGGTTTTCCAAACGGAACGAAGCTAAAGGATAATTTATAGGTTCATCCTTCTGTGGTTGAAGCTTCATGGAGGAAAAGGATGGGTTGGGGACGGGTTTGTGTATTCGATGATGCTTCGAGATGGAAGGGCTAACGAAGCTTAGCTTCTTTGTTCCATGGTCGGGTGCAATGCTGGCCGGGGCTTGTTTGCATCAAACCGCATCTCGATAGCCATTAGGGAGACCGAAATGTTTATCGAGCATGTTATGTGTGAAATTGTTCAATTTTGCAAAATGCAATAAAAGCTACGATGTAATCGGTAGCAACCACAGGACCGCATGGGCAGGCAGTAGTGCCGGAACAGGATGTGCACAACAACTTCGTCCGGTGTGAGCGTTGTGATGTAAAATTGCGTGTAAGCAGACTCAGTGCCATTGCTTCCTTGTACGGAAAGGTAAAGCATGCTGCTTCACTGTTCTGCTTTATGTTATTATGGTTATATGCATAACCATCTCTTTAATCTCTTTTAAATCAAATAGCTTACAGAAACTTAAAATATATCCGGCAGGATTTAAGAGAAAATTCAATGAAACATTTTAAAACTCCGTGATGCAAGCTGCGTTGGCAAGCAGTAAAACACAACCTTGCGATAGAACTTACCATTGATGAAGTTTTTAGAATTAGAGGATTGCTTTGGATTTTTTTTAACTTTGTCTTTTGTATTTATTTCAGGTATTTTGTTTCATATTATAAATCTTTTATGGATTTTGAAATGATAGTCAATTTCATAACTCCTTTATGGATGGAAAAAAAAGGTTGTGCAATATTGCACAATAATACTTGCATGTATTATCGCTTTTACTCTTTTGTGTACTTCTGTTCTCAGTTGTACTTGTGAACAACTTGAGCTTTTCCATTAGAAGACGCAAACTACAAACCTTGAATGATTATCTTGCCAAGAGTATTATTCATTCCACCGCAACATATCAATTCCATAATAGATATTTGTATTCACGTTCAGAATTGATGTTGGATTCCAGGAAAACAGTATAATTTTTAAAATGTAATACAGTTTTATTTTTGTTTTATAGGATTTTTGCATTATAGGATCTTAAGATCTTTATTTATGTATTATTTTGTTACGCCTTTTGTGGTATGGATCAATTTGACAAAGCGTTCTGATTGATTTTGTTCAAAAAGCCTAGTTAATTAAAACTACTTTCATGATTTATTTTTCTCTGGTGTCTTCGTACATCTTCTATCTTGAGATATTGTGCTATCTTTAGATATCAAGAAAGATATAATTGTTTTAGAATATGCAGCTATGGATTGTTGTGTTCGAAGATTCTTCTTTCTAAAGCCCAAATATCATTCGTTATCATCATTATGCTTCTTTCTTGTTTATGATTTGTAACTGCTCGCTTCCCTTATAGTTTTGTGTCCTCGCCCTTCATTATTCCATCCCTTGGTGGTGCCACAAAGAACAAAATATTGGAAAAATGTGTAAATTAATAATTGACCATGCAGACAAATAGTTTGGCAAATCAAATGGTAAAGTTTCCATAATGTTTGTTTGTTTTTACATCGTTGCAAAACAACTTTATTGCACAACGAAACGGATTTTTTTTAAATTTCAGCTTTAAATGCAATTCGTTTTGCAACAAATAAAATATGAAGTTTTCTGGTGCACATTTCATCTACTAGTTCCCAGTCGAACACTAAACTGGGAAGAACAACAAGGGAAAAGAGAAAATATTTTTTTTTTGTCTGAACCCGTTATTAAAATGTATGAAGTTTTTTTTGTATTAATATTTTTGCGAAGAATTTAATTTCTTTAGTAGTTAAGACATACGGCCTGGAAGACGAAAATAAATTAAAAAAAAAAAAACCTTAGTTCGGTCCCGTTTGTAAGACGACATTATGTTCCCAGCGCAGACAAGCTAGAACATGGTACCAAGAACACAGATTTCGTTGCTACCCTTTATGCTCCCAATCGTTGCTTCCAGATGACATTGCTGAGCACAGGAAAATACCATCTGCAATTGCATCGCTATTGCATTCAATGTAACGTCTTCAACGTTTCCGGCCAAACCACACGTAACCTTCAAGGTAGGGATTTTTTTTCTGCAAAGGAAATTGAAACGAGCAGAAAAAGGATCTTGGCTTGTAGAAACCCGAAGGCTGACGCGTGTACATAGTGAAATCTAATGTTTAATGGATGGCCTGTAGGGACGATGGTGGCGTATAACGATACTGTTTGCATTATGCCTGTTCGTTTTTTTTCAATACATTCTCTCTTTACAATTTCTATCCGTTGTCATGCTTCTTTTTATAAAAAAGAATTAAAGGTGGTCTAATAAAAAAAACACGCTTTCAACACAATATTAACAGAAAAATCAATATTTTCTGCAAGTTCTGCGTTGATTTATTTAAACTAATTTTTTTTGTGTCTGTATTTAGTAAAAATGTTAAATTTAAATAAATTTTTGAATTCTTTTTCGATACGTTTTTCTGTGATACGATGCTCAAGACGAAATCGCGTGTGCCATTGTGCATTGTAACAAATTTATAACAGGATTTGCTAAACACATATGTGCCTTCAAAATTATGCATTTGTACTATGCTGTCTTTGGATGTCAAAAGTGTTATTTCTAGGTCACAATAAAGAATATATTCCCTTGTCGTTCCAACAGACTCGACAGCTTTTCCGATCGATAGTTCATTCAGCATGCAGTCGGTCGAGCCAAACATGGTTCTTCGACCTAAAAAACAGACGTGTAATGGGCAGACAAAACAGACAGGTTTAAAATTGAACTTACGGAAACGTTTCCATTAAAAATGAAACGAAGCACAAGACGAACCGACGGGTCAGTCTCATCTTCCGGCACGTGTGTCATTTTTCGCCCTTTCCGAACACCCACCATGAATTTTTGCTCTTCCTTTTTGTCCGTGCCCAAAGCCAAATCTTTTATAACCCTTTTTTCTGCACGTATGTGACCTTATTTTCTGCCCCGGACACGCTGGCACGGTGGATCGTTCAGGACGCTTCCGTCACATCCGGAGAATGGATCGAGAGAACGCTGAATAATGCAAACAAGCGAAAGTTTCAACCCAGCTGTTACGGCAGCAGCTAGTTTACCCGATAAAATGAATGGATAGTTCAATAACATTGGTCAATCTATATTAATGAAGCAAACTAGGAATGTACAAGATTTAGAGTATGTTAGATGGAGTTTATCTTGAAAGATGAAATTTTGAAAAATGCATAAGGCATGAAATGAGTATGTCTGGAAGTTTCGTTTGCATAATATTACAGTTTTTTTTATAGTTCATCTAAATTACTTTTTTAAACATCAATTAAATCAGCAACAATGATGTATAGGTGGTAAAAGTTGTATAACAATAAAACATATTGACATATTGTTTCATAATAGATCATTACAATCATCATTTTTATTTTTACAGTTTCTTCTTGGTATTCTATCCATTCTGATATTGATCACAAAGTTAGACTAACTTCAACAATGAATTTCCTGCCTAGTACTACTCATGTTGTGTAAGACAAACGTCGCTTTTCTTAAATACATGCAATACGTACACCAATACATGCACCAGCAGATCTGACACAAAATTACAAATCTTGCATAATTTAGGGGTTTGTTTTAATTGTAGTTTTATGATACGGCCATGGTTTATACCAATTCAAGCTACTAAATTTTTTTTCCTTTAATTTTTTTCCACTTAAATCAAATCTCATCCGGACCAGGCGCTCCGTAGCAAGGATCGATTGTCCGGCTAAATGCTATAAATAAATATAGTAAATCATAAATAGATAACATTACCTGAGAGGTCGTTAAGCCAAGAAGAAGAAGAAATCAGAAATTCCCACCATGACTTTAGAGGTCGTCAAGAAGAAGATTAAGAAAATGTTTGTGTTTTTTTTTTGCTCTGTCCAGGCAGTACCAAGACTTGTTTTACCACGTAGCAGGAATAAAACCCCCGGGAATAACAAAAAAATATTATTTACCCGAAAATCTATCAAAATAAATTGTCAATAACAATTAGAGCTTAAATAATAAAAACATATATATTTCTTTAGCTTTTATTTTCATGTACAAAGTTTTTTAAAGCATCCTAACAGAAGCAATGTGCAGAATTGACATGGTTTTCAAAAGTAAGGAATGCGGCACCAAAAAAAAAAGCTTCAAACACAATTCTCAATTCGCGTTTAACGTGCCCACAAAACATTTGCAAAACATTTTTATTTTAATAATTTAAATTCAATACTTTGCTCTGAAATATGCATCCCAAAATGCTGAAAAGCACCGTCAAATAAAATGAAATGTTTCGTACAGCAATATCATGTATTCCCGTATAAAAATGCTCCGAACACATTCCATTCCAAATGCAATAAGAAAAATTCTGTAAGGACCATTAATTTCTTTAAATTCCTACGAGCATTGCAAACAAAAAATATTTGCCCACCGTTCACCACACACTATTTTTTCAGCGCTGTTCCACCATATTTTCGTGCCGCAATCATTCCTGGTGAGGGTGTATTAAATTACAATAAATTTTCCATTTTTCTTTACCACCTCCAACGGAACGGCACGGGGGTGGGTTCGTGTCGTTTTCGGTCCATAATGAAATTGAAAAGTGTCCCCACTCGTGGGGCACCGCATCGATGGCGCAGGTTCAACAGTTTGTCGGTTTTCAATTGCGAAAGCGATGATTTTCCCATACCGAAGCTGGTAAAGGAAAAATAAAAAAGAACATTCACCAAACCCGGAAATCATTTTCAGCGGAACCGAGCATGTATGCGATTGTATGTCGTTGCCAAGGGCATCACGGGCGCTTAGCTGTTCATTGGCAAGTGGGAAGTTTTTAACGATTATTTCACTCAAAAATTCCAACATCAATTCTGACGAGCGCTTGAAATAAAAGACCAACGAAGAAGCAAAACAAAACGGCACCAGAACAACAACAAAAAAAGCAAACACACAAATAAGATTTTCCAGCTCCATTTCATCCATCTTGAACATTCTTGAATGTCAAGTAAGAGCTTTTCGACCTGTCGGAGATACAATTGCTTACCGGAAGATAGACACATCAACCGCACACTCACGGAGCAACACAATAACGTAATGGATAGAAGAAGAAGGAAAAAAAGCGATCGCTTAAGTGAACATTCTGCAATTCATTGAACAGGACATATCATGACGAGAGAAAGAATGTTTAAAAAAACGGAAAAACATAATAAAATGGCTACAGTTTTCCATGTTGTAAAAAAAAAAAAATCTTCACGATGGCAGGAGGAAGTCGTTTCCGTTCTATTCAAATTTATTACAAAAGTGAAGCGCCAAAGGCAAACGATGGTTAACCACAGTGACACAAGGACTTTGTTTTATAATAGATGAAAACTGTATGTTTATTCCATTTCATTTTTATTTTCCACTGTTCCACTTCCGCTGTGTCATTTGAGTGACGACTGATTTCCATAAGTTTGTGATTTTTGTTTCATTTACCCACGGAACGCATTTTTGCATACGTCTGATTCGATAAATTTTCCTCCTGTTTCATTCACAGATTGCTCCGCGTCGCCCGTGCGAAGGTGAAGGAAATTCGCTTCTAAACGCCACTAGCGCCCGTGTCAACCGCACCGAAGAAATTCATCCTACCGAAGAAACCACACTTCCGGATGGTAAATGCATGTTTTCCGTGCGGAATTTCAGGCTGCAAAAAAGTGATTTAGATAAATGTGATTTGCAATTTGCTGCAAACCAGTTTGTTGTCTTACTTCTGTGTCTGAAAGCATTTTTTTTTCGCCACGTGGTATACGAGCCGGAAGTGTGACGCATGGCGCGCACACAAACCGCAGAATGATGAAAACCCAGCGACACACCCGGTCAAAGGAAAGCGATTTTTCTATTATTCTGGTCGCTTTAGTGTAAAAAACGGGGCAAAACAAAAATTGAAAACAAAACCATCACTTCCACTTCCGGCTGAACAAATAATCGTAGCAAATGTGAGAGAAAGAGAAAGAGCGAGAGGAAAACAGATCGACTGTTATAAAAAAGCTTTCGTCATGGGTTACTAGATGTAGTCGTTTAAAACCCGATTGCTTGCGATAAATGGAATGATCTTTTTTTTTTGTTATTTGTCATTCGTTTTCTTCTTCTCTTGCAGGGTGTGTTTTGTGCAAAAATAAAAAAACCGACAGCCAGCTGACGATGAAAAGTGGCATTTTTGGAAGTAGTGAAATGAATGCAAAGGAAATAAAAGGAATAACACGACTGCGACTTACCAAAACCAGCGCATAACTTGCTTCCCAATCCACATAAGGTGCAAATGTAAGCGAGGGCTTTTCATAAGAAAACAAAAATAGTGTAGAAAGCAGTGTTTGTGAGTTTGTGTCTGTGTGTGATTTCGACAAAAAAAAGAGCGGAAAAGCACACTGGAAGAAGACGCTTTATTTGAAAAGGCGCCAGAAAAACGCCTTTGCCGAAAGGAATAAAAATCTAAAGCGAGGAAAAACCGGAACGCGACCAAACGCGGTCGGGATGAGATTGAAAAATGTGAGAATTTTCTCCAGCTGTGATACTGGAGCCATAGCTGGAAAGTGGCCCCGGGGCGGAATGTCCGCCCGGTTGCCCCCGTCTGTCACCGTACCCCGCGCACGGTAGGTCTTGCCAAAAAGGGCATTAACCTCGGGCCGGTCGAAGGAAAGGAAAGGAAATCGGTTCGCTTCCTGGCTGGTACGCCGTCGTTTCATTGTGGTCAGGACCAAGTGGGCAGTTGGTGGTATACATAACGATTCACTCAAACACATACATACGTAACTGGAAGTGGAAGTGGCCACTATTTGGTGGAGTTGGGGAAAAGTACGAGCGCTACTGCTGGAGGTGGTACTTGTGGAAAAGAGCAAAGCGGCAACCGTTGGAATAAAACAAGTGAAAACTCCCTCAAGCGTTTGAGACCGCGCTCGCGTCGTATGTGTGCGAGTGTATGGTCGTATGTGTGGCAAATAGAAGTTTCGTGTTTCTTCAGCAGTTGAGCGAAGGTTTTGCATTGAAAATATAAATTGCATCCCGGTGCACTTCGCTCCGAGTGCAGTTTTGTTCTGTGGTTTGGTGGAAAGGTAACCAAACAAAAAATAAAAAATATCGCATCCGGAAGTGGAGTAAAAGTGGTGGAAGAAAATCGTTTTGTGAAGTGATTTCTTACTACTGTGAAGGGCACATGTGTATGTGTGTGCGAAAAGGAAAGTGGTAGAACGAAACAACAGCCAAAAAAAAAAAAAAGAAGGAGTCAAAATAGCACAAGTCGTTGTTTGCGGCCACCAAAGCATAACAACCCAATCACCATGAAGTGTCACAAGCGGCTTACGTTGGACATCTGGATACTGCTGGTGTACGTGCTAGGTAAGTTGCTTGCCACATGATTTACGGGATTTTGCTGGGTACCAAAACCCGAAGAAGGAAGACATTTTTCTTTGGAGTGTGAAAGAATTGTTCCTGGCGTTGGGTGGGATGGGAAGGAAAAGTTGCGTGGAACGAAAAATGGATTTTCCAATGGTGCCACCTAGGGTCGTGGTATTTATTGCTTAGTTTCAGTAGAAAGTAATAAACTATTTTCAAAACAAGCAGAAAAAAACTAACCATCTAGCCCAACATTTAGTTTGCAAAGAAGTTTATTTCATATGCAACGAAATTGCTTCTTTTTTTCAAGTGATTTTTGTAAAATATTTGAAAAGCACTTGAAGCATAGACACGGTACACATGCTGCAAATTACTTCCTTTATTTGTTGGGGTACTATGTTCTAAAGAAATAAATAAATGAAGCGTTAGTTTAATTGTACATTTATCAGAAATTTATAGAAAACTTTATTAATTTCAAACAACTTTTTTAAATAATTTTTTAAATAACGAATCATTTCGAAGTCAGTTTAAGATAAAGAAAAAACACAAAACATTCCATTGTGAAAACCTGAAATGTATAATATGCATACGTAAGGATTAGTTAATAACGACTACTGATGTAAAGCATTACTGTAACATGCAGGAACTTAAATATAAAGCTACTGATTTTTTGAGAATAATTGAACAATTTCAATAAACTCCTTTTGTTTTTTTTAAATTGCGTACTATATATTCAAAAATATATTCGGAAAATCCCAACATTACAAAATAATTCACGTTACTCATACATTCGTTTAACAGTCCATGGGTATTATGAATTAAAATCCATATGTATTTCATCACAGTAAAACGGAAAAAGAACGCTATTGTAACATTTATATAAAAATTTAATACCAAAAAAAAAGAAATAAAACTTTAATTGAATATCCAAATAGGGCTCAAGATGCACAAATTCCTTTGAGGAGGATACTTATAGAATCAACTTCCTTCTCTGCTTGTAATATGTTCCACTTTTTAGGCGTTTCTCTGCAGGGAAACATTTACAAAAACTCTGAGAAAATTTATTTGTTTACATTAAAAGACGTAAAAGAAAATACCAGTATTACCGATTCAAACCCAAATATTTGGTATGTGTCGGCCTCAAACATTAGAGTACATCGGAAAGTTGCTGAACAGTAAAATCGTTAACAACCTTCAATTATTTATATAATCACCTCAACAATGACAATATTTGATTAATTTTAAGATAACGCCTTTTCACATGCCTTTCTGTGACCGTTATAATCCAAACAATCTTATTGATGTTGCAGAAGCTTTAATTAAAGCATAATCTCTTTTTTTTGTTTTCTTGTCATAATTATTGCATACCGCATACAGAAATGTTAAATAAAAACACAAAAAAATGTGTCATAAAAACCTTCCTTGCTTTATTAAACCACAAACGAATCCACCACATTTCCAACACTCTGACCTAGTTTTCTCCGAACGTATTATGTTGCCATTTTCCACGTTGGATGTTCGCAGAAAATGTTTTAAGGTTTTTTCTTTTCACTTCGCTTTGGTTTCAAATTCTGGACATAAAACTACGTACAAAAGTACGAATGGTCTGCAAGCGAGAGAAAACAGGAAAAGAAAAACAAATGAAACGAAAATTGATTAA